>CM076572.1:228308046-228445418 GCA_034641835.2 Pinus albicaulis | reverse complement strand
AGTAGTCCCCAATATTTGCCAACTTAGGGTGTTATTTCATCCCAATGTTTACTTCACGCAGCTTGAGAGGCTTAGTGACATCTACTTCTTTCAGTGGAGTTCCTTCAACGGCGTGCTCCCCTTTGGACTCTGGAATAGAGACAGACCGTGGATCACCTTCACCTTCCTCTCTTGCCATTCTGCGGCAGTTGACAATATCCTGCATCTGCGTTTCCCATGTTAGCATCCCGAATACTGAAGAAGAGCCTGTCTTTCCAAACACAAATGTATCTATGTCCTGCAGAGCTTCGTCAAGCACCTCGGAACCCCCTATCAGTCCGTGTGTTCCTATAAATTCATTCTTCAGAGTTTCCTAGTGGCAGGTGCGCTGATGTAGCTCCGCATCCTTGTACCAAGCAGTAGGGATTGAACCCAACATGTGATTGAATAAGTGAACCCACTCTTCTGTAGTTCGGTCGCCCCACGCCTCCATCCATGCAACCACGTGTTCACGCGGATCCCCTGGGCCAAGGAACAACTTGACCCGTACCTCCGTCGGAGTCTCAAATCGCAGGAGCATCATGCCCCGACAATCCTCCCACTCCAGGAATGCGTCCTTATGCATCTCCCACCATCATGTAGGGGTTGCACGCATAGCTAGGTTAAGGGCCAAAAACCTTCGTTCCCTGGGAAACTCAGCTTCAAATGCTCACAAAAAGTCCCTAACGTTACCAGAACCATCAAAGTAAGGGAGATCTCTTACCTCTGAGGAGATGCAGCGGAAGTTCTTTATGATCCGAAGACATCGCAGTGTAGAGACATCATGTAACCGATTTTTACAATTCTCTATCTCCCCATCAGATTCAGAGAAACATTCACTGTCCTTTTCCCAGGAGAGTACTCCTTCTGCCATGGGGTTGATCCAATCTTCATCTCGCGTAGTCAACTTATAGATGTGATCCACATCCTCTTCGTTGCGCATTGGTTCTGTGTATCATTCGCCTTCCGCGGGATCTAATGGTACTATTACCCTTGTGTCGTTATTTTCGAATACCATATTTCTCTTCTTTAGGTTAATGATGCCCCCCATATCGATGGCCCAATCCAAGCCTAGGAGCGCAGGGTAGGGGTCTGCGTCTTCTACAATCTGAATTACTTCAAAATCAGCCCGAACCTTGACCCCTGCGATATCCACCACGATCTTCGATAGTCTCCCCAAGGGTATGATCTTTTGTTGATTGGCCATTCATAGCTGGATAGTGGGCCATTCCAACTTAGGTTCCCCCATTCGTTGCCAAGTTTTCTTAGGTAATACATCTGCATATGACCCTAGGTCCAAAATAACCTGATCCACCTTGTAATCATCGATCTGCGTAGTTAGCCACATCTCCCTACTAATGTGTTTCTTATATCTATATAGTTTTTGTACGTCCTTGACTTCCAGAGGGAGACTAGGTCATGTTGTGCAGCTATCTATTAATGCCTAAATATTTTCCACAACCTTTGGGTTGCGCAGCAACTTCATACATGCCTGTAAAAAGTTTTTGACCTCCTCATCTGCCTTGAGGTCTTCAGGCGGCTACGAAGTAGATGCCTCTGCCTCAGCAAAGTCTTTGCGAGCTGCGAAAAATGTTTCTTTCTCCTTTGTTAGATCCAAACCTTCTTGTTTGATAACTGCTTTTCAGATCAAAGGCTCAGTTGCAGTTTTCTCCCCAGGCCCCTCGGTGGCCATCCCACTGCGCGTTATGACATTCACGCTTGGATCTTTGTCTCATAGTTCATCCTTAACCCTCTGCACATTCTGTGTAGGTGTCGGCTACTTCTCCTGCATACTTGCTATCAATATTGGACAATCTTCAATCGCATGGTCCAACTGTGTGCAATACCGTCAGGATTGCCTTGTAGGGTTTGGACGGTCCCTGGAAAAGTGTCCTGCTTCTCCACAGTTATAACAGATTAGTTGCCCTCGTCCTTGGCCTGCGCTTCCACCTCTTCTGCCTCCCCTGCCCCTGGCTGGGGAGCCACCTGCGCTTGAGAGGGATCTTGGTGAGGACGGATCGACTGTGCCCTATAGAGGTTCCCTTGATCGATCATCAAATCATATGTTCGACAGTTTTGTTCATCATGTCCTACCGACATGCAGAACCTGCACCATTGCTGCTTTATTTTTGGGACATACGCAGCAAGGCGGGGACAGTGGTTTGTGTCATGCAGCCCCGCTACGCGACAATCATCGCACCATAGTGTCGGCCCACTTGACCCTGCAATTTCCCTAGGGCGTAATGGACTAGGTCCCCCGGCCTGCATGTAGTCTATTAACAGAGGGTAGTTATCATTGGTGTGACCATTTGTCCTGCATCATATGCACCATCTCTTAGTGCTAGCCTCTTCTCCTCGCTCCTTTCACAGATTCTACATCTTCATGCGCATCGCCTCCAGTTGTCCTTGGATCTGTTGGACGCCCAGCTGAGTATCATCTCTGGGTGCAGCTTCCAACTTCATAGCTACCTCCAGGGCTTTTTTCGGTGATTTGAAATTTTGGTGACCCATAGGTACGCACAGGTGAGGTAGCAGCATAGCAATGAACCATTCTGTGTGTTGTCTGTCATCGTACTGAAATCCTCCTTCTCTGATCACCTTCTCTAGTCGTTGATCGACCTCCCACACAGACTCAGAGGGCCCTTGCTTGAAATCCTTTAGATCGACCACTATTTGAGAATAGGACTTAAGCTTCTTGAAATATTGTTTCAAGGCATTCTTGATCTCTTCAATGGTTGAGTTTGCATGTTGTCCAATGTATCCCATGTACCAGTCCAAAGCGCTTCCTTCGAAGGCAAGGGATAGATGTGCTCTCTTCACTGCATCACTAGCTACGTTCTGCGCAGTCTATACTAATTCTGCGACAAACCAGAACTGCTCCATGTCTTCATCTCCCACACCCTTAAATGTAGGGAACTTCATGTGTGCAGCCATGTCGTCTTCTGGTGGTGGCGGAAGTGGAGGTGAAGTCTTACCCCTATGCTGGTTCGAAAGTGGTGTGGCTGGAGGACTCTACGCAACTGCTTCTCTTACTGGACTGTAAACAAATCTGTATCCTTCTTGGTTGGCTCGATAGTATTTGCCACTTCGTGTCATACTCCCGTCCAGATCAGAGGTCATTCATTCGGTGTGGCTACATAGAATAATTTTTTCGCACAGAAATATCTTAATTAGCAATGGTAAGGTCTTCAAAAAATTACCCCTGAATCCTTTAAATAATCTCCATTCTACTTCAAAGTAGGAGACAAACTGATCGATGGCAAATTCTGTCATGAATCCTCCTAGAACATTGTCCTTTCAGTGGTCCACCGTGTGAGTGATGGTGTTATCAGTCTTTTCTAATTGTTGGATCAGTTCTAGGGTCCATTGTGTGACCCGCTCATCCTTCCAACACTTCTGAAATTCGACCAACCTTGCGAGCCACTCCTGGAGCTCGATCACAATGGTTACAAAGAAGATCTCGTATATCTCTGTGAAACTATACTTATTTTTCCACTCTTCGGTGGTCAACCTCTTACTGTGGTTTTCTTTTACTGTGAATTCCTGAAATTTCTGCTCAAACCATTCATCAATTTCTTTTCTTTCAGGTTTCCATTACAACCTTGGCATTACCCGATCCCTCTCTCAAAATGCTCCTGATCCCGGCAATGGAACCATTTTTTGGATCAAGGGGTCCTGACCCAGGTTCGGAGGTTAAGGTTTGCCAACAAACCCCTATACTACTAGCCCTTTCGACAGTGACCTACATGCGTAGGCCAAAGTCTCACCCGAAGCAGTATGGGAGCGTGCTAGAACCAGGTTTCCACACCCTAGGAGAGGGCAGGTAAGTCAGATAGAGCTGCGTTCAACTTCACAAATATCAGATCACATATTACAGAACCCAGATCTATCAGTCCCTTTGCATCCACATGCATAATACCACTTATAATCACAGTAAACAACAGATCCAGAACAATAAAGAAACTATCGTAGCTATTCTTGCATAAAATATAACATACAGATTGAAATAAATTGTCAACGCAGCATAATCAAATAACACAGTTACTTTCAGACCTCAATATAGAATCATGCATAACATAACAGATATCATAGAGTCGCATTAACAGATTCAGATATTCCAAAAACCTTTTGATTTCATTAATCCTTCAGATCCTTTTACAATACCTAAAACCCAACCTACGCACACAGCAGTAGGGTCTGCACATAGTAGGACTGAGGATCTCCATGCACACAGCCAACAGGAGTCCTTTCCCTAAAAACCCAAAACAGATCTACTAATTCACGATTCGCACCAATCTTAGTTCACTTCTTGTCTTACCACTCAAAAAAGGTTCAACTACTTAGACTACTTTAGCCTCTGCATCCAATGGTCCAAAAATCGTGGTTTGCAGACTCTTGGTCTATCCTTGACCCACTTACAATGCATTAGGGGTTTTGACCCACCCCAAAACCCCTGCGTTAGACTAAATACAATAAAAAATATACAAAATGGACCAGATTCGCAGCTTTTTAGGAGACCCTGTTCCAACACTTCCCTTTCCTTTTCCTTTATTTTCTTGCTTTCCTCCTTCTTGGTCCAATGCTGAAATGCTCCAAGAAAACTAAGTGTCCAAGAGTGAGAGAGAGAGTTAAAAATGAGAGAGCTCCAAAATTGAACTGACAAAAGGTACCAACTAATCCTTAGAAGTATTTTTATTAATGAGGCCTTTATTTTATTCATTTTCCATTATTTTCCTTCAATTTCCTCCTCACATGCAACATGTGACCATTCACCTTACTTTTCTCCTATTTTCCTTTATTTTCATAAATAAATGTACCAAAAATACTTTTTTCCTCTTTATTGTCTTAGCTATTTCCTTTTCGAATTTCCCTTTGGACATAAACACATCCCGTGATTCCCACTAGGATATCCTTGCCAAACATTCAACTTGGAATAAGTGTCCCTTAACCATCGCCTTATTTTTCCTTTATTAACTTTTATTACATGAAATTTTAACTCGATTTTATTACAAAACCCTCCCCCTTGGGCAACATTTTCCTCATTATTAAACCACACCTATACCTCAACAAAACCGCTGAGAAGAAAACATACTTCCCATGGAGCTTTATAACTTATCTGTTTGCCATATTTACAATGAATGACCTAATCAAAGCAAAACACTGTGATAACATGACCATATAATAACCATATCTCTTATTGGAGATTTATTAATTAGCTCATGATGGTATTTACATCCATATACATATGTACACATACCAAAACACCAAAAAAACATATTCCAAACATATACCAAACATCATACCAAAAACGCTTTGCTTCAACCAAAAAACAATGAAGGATACATAGCCTACATCTGATCCGCCATCTCCCATGTAGCTTCATCGGGCCCAAAGTGCTTCCACTACACTTTAATTTACTCGATGGCTTTGTTCCTGAGCATGAGCTACTTTCGTTGTAATATGCACTTAGGTTTCTGTTGGAATTCTCCTTCTTGCTCCACCTGCAATACAGACCAATCAATAACATGATCAACATCCTTTATATACATTTTAAGTAATGAAACATGAAGCACATCATGGAATTTCACTATTGGAGGCAGTGAAAGTTGATAGGAAACTGGTCCAATCCTCTCAAGTATCTCAGAAGGTCTGCAATACCATGGTTCCAACTTGGCACGTGATCCAATCCTCAAGCATCTCTTCTTGGGCTTGATGTGCAAATACACATACTCCCCAGCCTGAAACTCCTTAAATGCCTTGAGCTAGTCTACATAACTCTTATGTTTGTCCTATGCTACCTTTAGATTCTTCTCTATGACCTGCATTTCCTATTCCATGTCTGCTAACATTTTCAGTCCAATAAACACCCTGTTAACTAGATCACTCCAACTGATGGGAGTATTACAAAAATGCCCATACAGTGCCTCGAAGGGACTCATTCACAATGACAATTGATACCCATTATTGTATGCAAACTCAACCAATGGTATATACTCGTCCCACTTCTGTTGTTGATGCATCACATACATCCTCAACATGTCCTCCAAGATCATGTTGACCCTCTCAGTCTGTCCATATTTATGTGGATGATAAGTTGTGCTAAAGGAAAACTTTGTACCCAAACCAGCAAAAAAATCCTTCCAAAACTTGGAAGTGAACTTTGCATCCATGTCTAACATAGTCTTCTTTGGAACACTATGAAATTTGGCTACACCTCTAATGAACAATTGTGCCACATCACTAGTTGAATATGTAGTCTTCAATGGAATTAAGTGCACAACCTTTTTCAGCCTGTCCACAAAAAACATGATGGAATCATGTTGTCTCACTATCCTCGACAAAACTATGATAAATTCCATGGAAATTACCTGTCATTTCCATTCTGGAATTGCAATCAGCTGTAGCAGACTACCTGGATGACTACACTCTGCCTTCGCCTACTAACAATCCAAACACCTAGCCACAAACTATGCTACATGCTTCCTCAGATTCGGCCAATAATAAAAATTCTTCACTGTGGTCAATGTCTTCTAATAGCCTGAGTGACCTGAATATGGTTTTGCATGAAACTCCCTAGAGATTACCTTCTTTATATCACTACTTTCTAACACATATATCTTGTCTCTAAACCTGACCAATCCATCTACCATGAGACAATAGTTCACATCCTCTACACCTGCACTTGTAACTTTACCATTACATGTACTTGTACATGCATTAGGGGAATTTTGAGGTCTAAAATGGGCCTCCTAAGGAAATTATAAAATAATAGTGGAAAAAATCAAATAAGATTTGATGACATCATCAAATTTTAGAGGGAAAAATGAAAAAACTACTTTTTCAACTCATATTTTCAACTTATCTCCCAAAGTGTTTACTCAAATTTCAAGCGGGAGTACTCGTTGGATGCAAAATTTAATTCCTCATCTAAGGAGTACCCATGTTGCATACTTTTGATGGGTCCTACTACATGAAAAATGAGAAATACATGAAAAACATGATTGTAATAACGTTTTTTTATGTATTTCTCATTTTTCGTGTAGCAGGGTCGATCGAAAGTATGCAACATGGGTACTCCTTAGATGAGGAATTAAATTTTGCATCCAATGAGTACTCCCACTCGAAATTTGAGTAAAAACTTTGGGAGATAAGTTGAAAATACGAGTTGAAAAAGTAGTTTTATTATTTTATTATTTTTTAATCTTTTTACCCTTTTACTTAAAAAATGGTGAATCATCCCCCATGGTTGACATCATCATCTTGAATCCTATTGGTTCTCATAAAGTTTATTTTTGTTGTACATTTTTCTTAGGAGGCCCATTTTAGACCTCAAAATTCCCCTAATGTAATCTGTTGTAATTGTTAGCAAGCTCCATATGCCTAACATCCCTCTTAAACCACCTTTGTAAGATCCTATCATGTAAATATGTCCCATAGGAGCTCATAGTTGCTATGTGATTTACCTATACCCACCTGCTAAGAGCATCTACAACCCTGTTATCCTTTCCCTTAATGTACTTGATATCAAATTCAAACTCACTAATCGTGGCCAACCATCTAGCTTGCATGGCGTTTAGATTCGATTGGTTAAACAAGTACCTAAACCCAATGTTATCACTCATTAGTACAAACCTCTTGCCAAGAAGATAGTGCCTCCACATCTTCAATGCATGAATGGTGCTACTAGCAAGCTCCAATATTATGCATCGAATAGTTCTACTCGTGTTCATTTAGCTTCCATGACTCATGGCATACCACCTGTCCATCCTGCATAAAGACTCCACCAAGTCCTCTCTTGGAAACATTTGTACATACTACAAACTCCTTATCTAGATTAGTGATATTTAATATTAGAGCATGTGTCAACAACTATTTAAGCTGCTCATAATTGGTCTCACACTCCTCTGTACATTCAAACTTCTTATCTTTTCTCTGCAATGATGTAATAGGATAAGAAATTTGTGAGAAGTGCTTGATGAAGCTCCTGTAATAACCTTCCAATCCCATGAAGGATCTCACCTCATCTACATTTCTAGGAGTTTCCCATTCCATGATAGCTATTACCTTTTCTGGATCCACTGTTATGCCTTCCCTGGGGACAAAAAATCCGAAGTAATGTACCTCAATATGAAATAAATTGCACTTTGTAAGCTTAGCATACAACTGATTCTCTCTCAACATTCTCAAAACTGTTGCCAAATGCTTGGTATGCTCTTCCTCATTTTTATAATATACCAATATGTCATTGATTAATACAATCATAAACTTTTTCAAATAAGGATGCAACACACTATTCATCAAACACATAAATGTAGTTGGGGCATTAGTCAAACCGAATGGAACTACAAAAAACTCATAATGCCCATACTTGGTCTGCAAAGTTGTCTTGTAGATGTCCTCTTCTTTGATGTGTACATGATGATATCTTGATCTCAATTCAATCTTAGAGAACATTGTTTCTCCCTTCAACTGATCAAAAAAATCATTGATCCTCGGTAATGGGTACCTTTTCTTCATGGTCACTTTGCTTAACTGCATGTAACCAATGCATAGTTTGAGAGTATCATCTTTCTTCTTTAAAACTAATATCAGTGTACCCCATGGCCATATACTTGGCCTAATGTATCCCTTATCAAGCATCTCTTTTAATTACAACTTTAACTCTACCTGCTCAGGTGTTCTCATCCTGTAAGGTGCCTTTGATGTTGGTGTTATTGCAGGTACCAACTCAATAGAAAAGTCTACTTCACTGTGAAGTGGAAAATATGAAATATCAACAGGAAATGCATCCTGAAACTATTGTAGAACTGAATACCTAATCAAAAAATATACATCCTCAACTTACTTACCTTGGTCACTAGAGATATGTACTGCAAATAAAACACACCCTTTCCTACAACTACTCTTGGCTTGTATATCTATCACCATCCTAACTTGTGTGTCTTTCTTCTTTCCTTGTAAGACTCTTGGTTCCCCATTGTCATCCAAGCACTCAATGGCTTTGTCATAACAATCCACCTTGGTCCTATGAAGGTATATCTAGTCCATACCCAATAGCATACTATATGATCCCAATGACAATATGTTCAAGTGAGATGCTATAAGCATACCATTTAACTAAAATGCACAAGCTCTTACCCAATGATGAACTCTTTTCTTTGTACCTATAACCAACTGCACTAACCAAGATTATGCATGCATTTCTTTTCTCAAACCACACTCATCCACCAGGTCAAGATTAATATAACTATAATTAGATTCAGGATCAATCAAAATAGAAACAAATTGATCACAAATCTTACTATCCATCTCAATGATAGATGCCTAATGGTATGCTTGCATGTTGTCTACAACTTCATAAATCCATGGAATGTTATGACCAACATCCCCAACTTTTTCACTTCATGTGCATTATAGATATAGGGTCTATTGTTTAGGTGCTAAAAAATATGGTAAAAAACTAAAGTTGTCAGAATGATGTGGAACCTAAACGACCGTGTAGATTTCGTCGTTCTGAATCCGACGGAACTCGTTTCATGGAAAACCGACATCGTATGCTCCTGGAAATGAGTTCTATTTGTTTTCCCAGATAGGAAAAAATTGTGGAGGCTGCCTAGTTAGCCGATGCATATGGTGACCCAGGCTTTCTTGGTAGAAGACGTTGAATAGTCTCGAGTTGCACCACATGTCATAGGGTACTAGTGCTAGTGTGTTCGAATTATATTGGTTGGATGTTGGCCAACCACATGTTGCCACATGGCCCAACCGAAGGTCTCCATGTGGTAGCACGGGTGTTATCACAAAATTGCACTTGATTTGCTGCTAATTAGATAACTATATGTAACTGTTTCAAACCAGCTTGTGACTGGAGCTTAGCCTCTTCAGTCTGAGAGGGCTCTCTCAAAGGGGTTAATGATATATGATAATGTTGAAACTAGATGGCTAACTCTATTTGGAAAATAACTTGATTGTGATGTGTGTAGGTTGAAAAGAGTACAAGTCTGCAACCATTGGGCTTATGGAGTCAACAAATTAGTAGGTTCAGTGGTAAGGTCTCTTGACATGGAAGCTGAGGCAGGTAAGAGTTTTAGCAAAGGTAAATCACACATGAAACATAGAGCAACACAACCATTTCATCAATAAAGGAAGTTAGAGCATACACATATGAATTCTGAGTAATAACGATGAAATCCACTGCAAGTAGTACACATAAAAATATATATCAGAAAATCACTAAAAAATCCATGAGAATATTAGGTCTGTCAAGAAAAACTCCTCTGTATTACTGATATTAGTCAAATTACATAAAGCTGCAGTAGTGCAAAAAATCTCCAACCCTTTATAATTTTGAATATATGCCCTTTAATATACTTTTCTACATCTTAGATGATCTACCTCTTGGCTAGATTCATCAAACTCTTCCTATGACACCTTGCATAACAAGAAAACATGTGCTTTAATGAGAAAATGACAGCTACACTATAAAACAGTCCTTTTCCTAATAGGACTCAAATTGCTACTTATTACATCAACTACCTTATCTCTTAAAACAGTTACACATCTAAAAACTAATGCTTCACATGTTTGAATAGGCTTTTATAGAACTCATCACTACTTGACATCTTAATTACACTCCTCAACATATGGAAACAAACCCTATTTTTTAGGAAAACAAGGGCCTATACTCAACGAAGTCTTCAACTGATCCTTTTCATGGTCTTCAAGTCATGGATGATTGTTGGCAAGGTCCCTTGACCTGTTGAATATGTCCACCTATCCAAAAATTCTCTTAAACCTGCTCAGAAACCTTCAAAACAGCTCGCTACGAAAGCATGGCAGTTTCGTAGCGTGCTTTCATAGCGTCCAAAAAATGACCTTTGCAATTAAAATTTCTGCTTCTTTGCTCTTGCATTGTGTTTATCATGACCTGAAATATCCTAACTACCATTTCCTCTCTTTGAAAGCTACAAAAAGTGGTTTTAGAAGCAAAAATAAAGCTACAGAAATTTTCATAGCGTTTTCCTGGCTTCAAGCCTAGGAAACGCTACAAAACTATGGAAAACTATGCAATTTCCAGACTTTTACCTTGTTTCAAAAAGGTACCTTCCAACTGTACAAATTTGGTTTTCAACATGCCATTGACCTCTCAAAACATAAAAAAACTCAACTTAAGAGCCTTGAGGTGTTTCTTCTTCATTAATGATGAGTTGAGCTATGGGTTCCTCAACTACAGTCATATTTAAACCTTTCTTCTCTAGCTCCTCATGGATCAATTCTAACTGCTCTTGGAGGTCTTTAACTTGGTCCTTTAGCTTTCTGTTGGTATATTTCAAGTGCAGGTTCATTATTCTGACATGCTTCACCTCTTTCCTCAATGGCATAGTCCATTTGATTAATTGATGTGTGTTATCTAAGGTCTTTGATTCACTGTCAACCTGCTCTTCCCAAACCTCTTTCATATTCTCAAACTGCACCTTCTGAAAATTATGTTTCCTTTCCTCCTTCTTCAAGACTGTTATTTCATTATTTTCTAACTTCAATTGTTCCTCAAGGACCTCAAAATATGTTTTTTCAATAACTTTCTCCTTTCCTTTCTTTTGCTTGATGACTGGATCTTCTTCTGTAGGTGATGAAAGGTCAATAAATATTTGTGGTGGCTAGACAGTGTCAATGGCTGGATGAACTTCTTTAATTCTTTCCAAAAATTTCTAGCATGTCTTGCCATGGGCTTCCTAGCCTGAAACATAAAACCTGCATCTTCACCTTCAAACTCTAACTTCTTTGTTGATTTAGATTTCTTGAGCTTCTTTCCTCCCTCATCTATATTCTCAACATGGATTATAGTAGTCTCTTCAATATCAATAACATGTAGTATGTCTTCTAAATTTCCCTTAGTCACTGTTTGGCTCCTTGTAATCCTTTTGTTGCCTTGTTTACTCATAGTTGGCTCTTGTTTTGCAGGTTTACTCATTGTTGACCTTTGTTTTGAAGTGAAAGAGTAGGTGTATCAAGTCTCTACAACTGCTCTATTTCCATCATTACTGGTTCACTTTGCTCTGCCCCTACTGGTTCAATTTGTTCTACCACTAAAGGTGATGGTATACCTCTAGGTTTAGGAGTTCTTTTAGGGGTAATGGTATCCATTTCAAAACCACTAACAAACAGAAAAGAAGACCAGTCTCTACCTAGTATTTGTAGCTCATCTAAAACCAACAATTTTATTAAACCATGATGAAAAAGTGAGGTTTCACTTCCTTCAGATTTAGCTTGAACTTTATCTGCCATTTTTGCTAAGATTCTGTGTAAATAAAAAGGTAGATCAAGAGATATCTTACCAACAAAATGTAGAAGAAGCTTGAAGTGGTAAGAATAAACTTTATGATATATGTCTTCACAAGTGAAATATTTTCGAATGATAAGCAGTAGCTTTCAGAAATTATCTTTCATGTAGCTCCTTGGAATGGCATTTGTAAGGTCAACCTCACTATTTTCTGGCTTGATAAATTCTTTACATTCCTCCATGTTGAATTTGAAACCTTTGAACCAGTTTTCTTGTCCTCTTGGAATCCCTGTTGCTGCTGCAATGGTCTCTGGTGTTATAGTGAGATTCCATTTTTGTAGCTGTTCCATTGAAATTTAGGGAAAATTCTTTAGAAACCTTTAAATGGAATCCTTGCAATCTTTGACAAAACTGCAAACATCCTGTTCTTCTGAAAACTTCTACAGCTGTTGGGTCTTCACTTATCAAGTTCATGTATGATGGCTCATATCTGAGATAGTGGCCACCTTTGTTGGTCTTCCTCTTTGCAGCCATGGTTCTTTAATTTCTTCTCCGCCTCGCTTGATCAATGATGCCTGCAAACCTTTGAAAATACGAGTCACAACTTGGGCTCAGTGAAATAACTCTCCAGAGCTCAATAACACGCAAAGAGGGAATGGAGAATGAAAAATGACTCAATTTGGAAAGATTTTGAAGTTCGATGACAACTGATCATGGCATAATGATGACTCATACATGCTTAAAATGGTGATGGTGACTTCAGCCATGACCATTGTACCTTGATCTTAACCCTAACTTACTCGAATGGCATCTACTCTATCCTTTTCAATCATTTTCTGACACCTAGCAACTGTTTTGACAAGACAGACAGGAATCCTTACTTTCGTAGCGTACCTAGTGTATCTCTGGCCAGTTTCGCTACGAAAGTATTAGCAGTTTCGTAGCGAAAAGTGTGTTTTCTCTGTGTATTTCATTACGAAAGTAGGGTTTCTTTGCTAAAATGACTCTTTCGGTGCTATAAACTTGGGAAATGAAAAATCTCATAAAATAATGACTGATGTGACATGAAAGGATTTGAATGAGGGTGAATTTTGGACTTTAGGATAAGATAATAAGAAAAAATTAAAATTTTTCTTAACCAAGTAATGAAAAATGAATTCTATGACTCCACCTTTAACACATGAACCTCTAGGACTTTGTCAAATGATGTTTCATTTTTTATGAGTGATAACAACGAAATTTATGATTTTTTTAAGTCTGAATTAACTTATAAGATAAGGTCAAACGGATTGGAGGAGATAAAAAAATAGCGTTGATATTTAACCACTTAGCCTACCATGGTCCTTATTAAATCATAGCCAACAAACATTATTTAAAGCTGGGCAGCGGAGGTTATGGGGGAAGGGGTGAGGGCTTAGCCTCGGCCCCCCATATATACATATGCATACAACCTAAGGAGGAACCATGGGCATGGAGGCGTGATCGCCAAATTTTTTATCTAAAAAAAATAGACCACCACCATATATACATATGCATACAACCTAAGGAGGAACCGTGGGCATGGAGGTGTGATCGCCAAATGTTTTATCTAAAAAAAATAGACCACCATATTTTATTAATTACAAATTTTTCCCTAAGGCCTTGGTGCGCATTTTAACGGTCCCACAATTTATGCCGAAAATCTGCCAATTTGTTGATCCGTTAGTGGAATTCAGGATGAAATTGTAGGACGGTTCCAAGTTTTGGGGAATTTGTAGAGTGAATAGTAGCAAAGCTAGGGAAACTCATCACTTCTTCAATTTTTGATCAATTTGGGAGAAAAAAGAGGCTAGACAGGCATTTTTGACAGTTCTGAAGCTAATGGAACATGTTTTGAAGCCATTGGAGCACTGTAATTTGATGTAACCACCATTTGTTTCCATAATGATATACGGCCAAGCCATTGGAAGCTAGACCACGAGACATATCCCAGGAGGGTTGAAATCCTTCATCACTTGTTGTGTTGTGGTTATTTTTATGGTGTATTTGTCTATTGTTTTCTGATATTTCAAAGTTTAAAATCATGCTTTATGTGTATAAAAATTTAACATAAAAAATCACAAAAACTCAATTTTAATACTTGCAATTTATACAACCTCAAGCACATTTACATTAAGATCACATGCGTATCAAGTTTGGTATTAGATCATAGGTTTTATTTGTTTCTTTGAGGATTTAATCATTTGAAAGTGTTAATGATGCTTACAAGGTTGAAGCTCAAGAGAGGAGAAGGGAAGATTGTGGGTGCAGGTTCTGAATTTGGGACAAGGACAAGGAGATCCCATTTGTCTCAATTTACACCACAAGTTTCACCTCAAGTTGTACCTGAAGCTTCAGTAAGCATGTTTCATGAAGGAGGAGTTGATAATATCTCAGAGGATGAGAAGACTTTCAAAAAAGCTATCTTTGACATGACTGAAATGGTGAAGGTTCTCTATGAAGAGAGAAATTCACGATTGTAGGGTGAAATTTCCAAGCCTTTAAGAGGAGAGGGTCCTTCTGGAGGAAAAGGAGGAGATGATGAAAAACCTTCAAAAGGAAATGGTTCCAAACCACCATCTTCTACACCATCATTTTCACCTTCATCTTCACCTTCATCTTCTTCCTCTTCCACAACCACTGTTACTCAAACACCTCCACATAACCCAAGGGTTCATGGTAAAACTCCCTTATTAAAACTTCATATCAAATTCAAACTACTTATGTATAATGGTGAAGTGAATGCTGAAAGACTTCATAATTGGGTTCGTCAACTTGAAGTTTATTATAGTATTTAGAACATCAAATATGATGAAACAAATATTCAACTGTTTTCATTAAGGGTGGAAAGTGTTGCTTTGATTTGATGGGAAGCCAAAACACAAGAGGATATGAAAAAGCATGGTAAGGTCTTGTAGTGTCCCTTCTTGGTGAGATAGTTATGATGACACTTAGAGATGGTGATTTTGATATAATGATATAATATTATGCATGACATGATTATGTACATGCTTATATGCTATAGACCTGGTTTGGGTCACTTGGTTGTTATGTGCTTATGATAATATATATGGTTGTGTGTATAAGAATTTATTTTGGTTAAGAGCATATTAGCAATGTTTTCTCTTTTGGTATCCTATTTTGGACATAAATTTATGACATGGATGGTGATCAAGGATTGAGACATAGATCCATGGATGATCATGGTTATGTGCAACATACGGTTAATTATGATTTATGAATGATACATTTTTTGTATGATTATATCTGTGTAATCTCGTACTAAGCATGATTTACCAAGGGACTTGGTCATTGCCAACAAGGATGCTCGACTCATAAATGATTGCAAAAGTAATTTCTCCAAAACCAAAATTACTATGGAAGTCATGCACAATCATTGGTAAAATGTGAATAAGTTAATTATGAAATTAATTTGATTCCTTTGATCTATGGGATTGTGATGTGTGCAGGTCTTGGAAGAAGACCTTACCAACAAACCATCATATGGGTATGAGCTCACAATCAGTACCTTAAGGTGAAGCGCAGAGTTTTAAAGCGGAGTAGATGAGAAGCTGTGGAAATTAGGGCGTTGAGTCCTAAATCCATGAAATATAAAGACGTGAATTCTTCGATATATAATAAAAGGATTAGGGCATGGAGTCCTAAATCCATGAAATATAAAGACATGGAGTCTTGGATCTATAATTAAATGTTTAGGGTGCAGAGTCCTGAATATTTAAAAATATCAAGGTTTGGAATCTTAGATATTTAGAGTAGATTAGGACACGGAGTCCTCAATCTACTAAGGCACAGGGATTCATACAATAGGGGTGAGGAATCCCTATCCTTTGGAAGAAAAATACCACTCATGGGCATCTCAGGGATGAATTTCCTTAATAAATCTCATTCCTCACAATTTTGGAGTGACTTTCTAAAAATAGAAAGTCATGTCTAGCATCTAAAGTATGACTTTCCAAAAATAGTAAATCACATCCAATCCACGGGTAATAAAGTATACTTGAAGGAAAATCACTTAACTTGTCATTGATCAATCTTAATAGTTCAATGTCAACTTAATTCTCAATATTATTAATATTATTACTATTATTATTATCTTTTATGAGACTATTATATTATGTTAGGTCCCTCTATTACTAGTATAGTCCCTTATTGTTGTTAGTGTAACCCCCTTATTGTTCTTTTTGTACCCTTGTAACCCCAATATTGTTATTATTGTGCCCTTACATTATTATTGTTAGGTCGGCTAGGATTATATTTTGACCCCATGGACTCCTATATACAGAAGGAGGTTTTTCATTTGTATCATCCAAGAATTGTTCATTTATGGAATCTAAAGGAGGTTTCTCCATCGAAGTGGCTTATTTATAAGGCGTTGATCTCTCTTTTATTCTATTTTTGGAGCTGGTTTCATAACATTTGGTATCAAAACTTTGGATTCTAGGGTTTCACTGCTCCAAAAATGTCATCATGGAATTTTCGCTATAACTTCTTTTCTACAAAGGTTCAAAAGCTAAAAAATTTATCACACAAATTTGAAATACTGAGGAACTTCGTGTAAAAATTTCAGATCTTGGTTCGCAATATTTTCGGAGATATGATCTGTGGAAGTTAGGGTTTTTTTAGACTCCCGAATTTCATCTCAAAGAGGTGACCATGGGAAAATCATCATAACTATCTCTCTGAGAATCAGATTGAAATTCTGTAAAAATTGGTCGCAATTAAATGGAATTTAGTTTCCTGTATATCAATTTCAGAGATGAAGGAGGAAACAATGACACGTGGCATGCCAGACAAGTTTTCTCTACTGAACTAGTTCATAATTAGGTCATTGTGGGAGATTGGACATAAATTTGCCTTGAAGAATCCAAATCAGGTCAGACCTGTGGTATTCGAAAGAAGGTTCATAGGGATACTACAGGGCCTAATTTCAGATATTGAAGATATGAAATCATAGAGATATTTTAGTTTCAATATCGAGCTCCTCAAAATCAAGAAAAAGGTGTGTATTTTTTTTCGAATCGCAGAGGTCTTGTGTGAAAAATCAGTTTGAATTGATTCCAAGGGCGTATTGTAGAATAGATATCAATATTGGGTTCTAAAATCCCCCCTAAAAAGAATTCAACACCCATTAAGCCTTCAGAAGGTTCTATTATGACTCATGAAGACTAATAAGTGCAACATGACATATCAAAATTACAAGAGCAAGTGCACCAAATTTCGCTCTCGCAAAGAGCAACAAAAAATGAAATATAAGTTTTGAAGAAAGGTGTGGAAGCTAAGATGGACGGTTTGAAGAAGGGCATGGAAGCTAATATGGTTGGTTTGAAGAAAGGCGTGGAAGCTAAGATGGATGGTTTTAATAATGGCATGGAAGACATGGAAGCTAAGATGGATGGTATAGAAGAAAAAATGAAAGACAACATGGAAGACATGAAGAATGATATAAAAGAAGACATGAAAGGTTTCACAAAGTTGATACAAGAAATATTTCTTAATGGCGAAAATATAGTAGAGAAAACTCATGATGAGAAGAAAATAAATGTTAATCGTGATTTCATAAACTCTAATGTTGGACTGAATACCCACCATATTCCAAAGATCGATATGTGGAAGTTTGATGGCAAGGATCCCGTAACATGGATACTACAGATGGAGCAATATTTTGATCTCAATAATGTGAAAAAAAACACAAAAGTTACGCATTGAAACTTTATATTTAGAACAAAATACATTTGTATGGCATCAATGGCTTTGCTCCCATAAAAAAATTGTCACTTGGTCAATTTTTACGGAGGAAATGATAGCACATTATGAGGATACAAAGAAAAACACCTTCTTTAGCCAATTTATAAATCTCAAACAAAAGGGTTCAGTGGTGGAACACATTGAGTACTTCCAAAAATTGAATATAAGGGTAAATGATATTCCATAGGAACACATGATTGTTGTCTTCATAGTGAATTTAAAGGATAACATCCAACATGAGGTTCGCGTTTGGGAACCTGATTCATTGGAGAAGGCATTCAGGTTGGCAAGAAAAATTGAATGCAAAATTATGGCGATAAGGAGGCCTACCACTCAAATCTATAAATATGGAAGTGTTGTTACTCCTAGACTTCCACAATGTACAAGGTTGACAACACAAAAATTGGAAGAAAAAAGAGCAAAAGGGCTTTGCTACAATTGTGATAGAAAATACACTAAAGGTCATAAGTGTGCTGAGAATAAATTATTTTACATAGATTGTGAAGAGGAGGAATAAAATGAACAAGAAACTTCAAAAGAAGAGGATATACACCAGGAACCAACCTTAGAAGAAGAAGAAATGAGTCTGGCCATATCGTGTAATGCATTGGCAGGAATTACCACTCCTCAAATTCTCAATTATAGAAGGAGATATCAAGAAGAAAAAGGTAATAGTGTTGATTGATTCGGGTAGTACCCATATTTTATTCATTGTAAGGTTGCCAAGGAATTGAATTGTTTCCTATACCCAACACCAGAATGTCAAGTGATGGTTGCAAATGGAGGAACTATAACTTGCTCTGGAAAATGCCATAATATCAAGCTAACGATGGGGGAATATGTATTGAATAGTCCAATGCTTTCCATTCCAATGGGAGGTGTTGATTTTGTACAAGGAGTACAATGGTTATAATCTTTGGGGACGATAGATTTTAATTTTCAAGAACTTTTCTTGAAATTTTTTTCGAAAGGAAAGGAAGTCGAATTACGGGGTATCGCAAGGAAGCCGGGAAAGATAATAAGCTCTAATGTCATGAAAAATATTCTGAAGAAAGAACAACGAGGTGTAATTGCACAATTATGCTCACTATAAGTTCCAACATCAAAATCATGTATTTCTCTCGATCTCCAAAAAATCTTGGATAATCGTTCCAAGGTGTTTGAAACTCCCAAAGGAATCTCACCTATTCATGATCATGATCATACTATTCATTTGATTCCAGGAAGTGTTCCTCCAAACATCAAGCCTTACAGATATCCTTATGTCCAAAAGGGTGAAATTGAACGTATGATTGCAGAAATGTTGGAGGCTAGTATAATTCAACCCAGTCAAAGTTATTTCTCTGCTCTAGTAGTATTGGTGCACAAGAAGGATGGATCATGGTGCATGTGTCCGAATTATAGGGAGCTCAATAAGCTCACTATTAAAGATAAATTTCCCATTCCTATGATTGATGAATTATTGGATGAATCATGGAGCAATTTATTTTGCCAAGTTGGATCTTTGTTCAGGATATCATCAAATTAGAATGAAGACTGAAGATATTTTGAAAACAACATTTCGAACTCATGAGGGTCATTATGAATTGTTGGTCATGCCTTTTGGCCTTATCAATGCACCTTCTACATTTCAAGGGTTGATGAATTCCATTTTCAAACCCTTCCTTAGAAAATTTGTGTTAGACTTTTTTGATGATATATTAATCTACAGCAAGTCTTGGAAGGGTCATGTTCAACATGTTGACAAGAAGCTCAAATTATTGGAGGAGAAACAATTATATGTAAAAGCATCCAAATTTTTCTTTTGAGTAAAAGAGGTGGAATATCTGGGTCATATTGTATCTCACGAGGGTGTTAAGGTAGAACCTAACAAAATTAAATACATTAAGGAATGGAAATTCCCCACAACCATAAAGCAGTTGCGAGGATTTCTCAGGTTAATGGGGTATTATTGAAAGTTTGTTAAGAATTATGGGAGAATAGCAACACCTCTAACAACATTATTGAAGAAAGATGCATTTTCATGGACTTTTGAAGCAAATAAGGCCTTTGATCATCTTAAAGAGGCAATGTGCCTAGCATCGGTCTTTGCTAATCCAGACTTCACAAAAACCTTTATTGTGGAATGTGATACCTCAGGAAATGGAATTGATGCTATTTTAATACAAGAAGGAAGACCCATTGCTTTTGAAAGTAGTCAAATCAAAGGAAAGTATTTATAGAAAGATATTTATGAGAAGGAAATGTTGGCAATAATACATGCACTAAAGAAATGGTGACCTTACCTAATGGGAAAACACTTCAAGGTAAAAAATTATCATGATAGCATTAAACACTTTTTGGAACAAAGACTATCTTCAGAAGAGCAGCAAAAATGGGTCACAAAGATGTTGGGTTGTGACTTTGAAATCATCTACAAAAAAGGGAAGCTAAATGTTGTTGCAGATGCACTCTCAAGAAAGGATGAAGAGATGGAAGCATTTCTTTGTACCATTTCTATTATCCAACCAGATTGGATAACCGAAGCAAGGGATAAATGGAAGAAGGACGAAGAAGTGTGGACACTCATTCAAAATTTGCAGCAAGATCCTAGTACATCTGATACATTTAGTTGGAAAAATGATTCTTTATGGTACAAATATCGCTTATATATTTGTAAGAATTTGCAGCGAAAACAAAACATTCTTTTGGAATTGCACACTTATCCTTTAGGAGGACACTCGGGATTTTCAAAAACTTACCACAGGGTGAAGAAATATTTTTTTTGGGATGACCTTAAATCTGATATTGAAAATTTTATGGCAGAATGTTTGGTTTTCCAGCAAAATAAAGTTCTCAGGTCTTCTAAAACCTTTATCCATTCCAAGTCAACGTTGGGAGGATATTTCAATGGATTTTATCACGGGTTTACCTAAGTCCGAAGGAAAGAGTGTCATCATGGTGGTAGTTGATAGACTTACCAAGTATGCACACTTTTTTGCATTATCTCATCCATTTAAATAAAGTACAGTTGCTACTACATTTATGGAAACAATTCAAAAGCTACATTGAAACCCAAACATTATTGTAAGTGACACAAATCCTAATTTTACTGGAAATTTTTGGACGGAATTACTAAACTAGCTCATAGCTCATCTTATCATCATCAATCCGATGGTGAAACTAAGATAGTGAATAAATGTTTGGAAGGATACCTTCATTGTTTTTTTATCTGATAAGAAAACACAATGGGTCAAGTGGTTACCTCTCGTTGAATGGTGGTATAACACTTCCTTCCATACTGTAGCAAAAATGACCCCATTTATGGCACTTTATGGATATAATCCACCATCCATCACATCATCTTTAAGATAAATTCTAAGGTTTAAGTAGTGGAAGATCACATTGAGCATCAACAATAATTTCTCCAACCCTTAAAGGATAACCTAAATTTGGCACAAAACTTAATGAAACAACAGGCAGATCAACATCGCAGTGAGAGAAGTTTTGATGTAGGAGACTAAGTATTTTTATAGCTACAGCCATACAAACAAATGTCCCTCAAGCAAGCTAAGAAGGATAATAAATTATCGCCAAAGTGCTATGGTCCTTACAAGGTGTTGCAAAAGCTTGGTACTATGGCATACAAATTGGAGCTTCTTGCTTCTTCGCGAGTGCATTTAGTTTTCCATGTTTCATGCTTAAAGAAGGTTATAGGTGACAAAATTCCAGTTCAAATAATATTGCTAGAACTTTATGAGGAAGGAAAAATCATATTGGAACCTGAAGCAGTCACAAAAACAAGAACTCGACAACTACAAAATTGATCAATTTCAGAGTATCTCATCAAGTGGAAGAACTTACCCACTGAAGATTCTACATGGGAGGATGAGAATTTTATACAGAAGCATCTGAAGCTACTCAAGCATTGAGGAAAACACTTTTTTAAAGGAGAGGGGCATGTTAGGTCCCTCTATTACTAGTATAGTCCCTTATTGTTGTTAGTATAACCCCCTTAGTGTTATTGTTGTACCCCTGTAACCCCAATATTGTTATTATTGTCTTCCAGTGGGGAGGTAAACAACAAAAGGCATTTAATGCATTGAAGGAAAAGATCAGTTCAGCTCTAGTACTTGCACTTCCATACTTGAGATAGCCATTTGAGATTTAGACTGATGCTAGTGACTATGCCATGGGTGCAGTCCTCATGCAACATGGTAAGCCCATATATTTTCATTCGAAACTTTTAATGGTGCAGTGATTAATTATCCTACGCATGACAAGGAATTTTATGCATTGGTGCAAAGTGTGAAAAAATGGAAACAGTAATTGATGGGTAAGGAAACAATCATTCACACTAATCATCAACCATTGCAATAGTTGCAATCACAAACAAAGTTGCAGCAATCAAGGCACTATCGATGGATGGGTTTTCTTCAACAATTCCACTTGGGTTTTCTTTCGATAAGGCAATAAAGTTGTTGACATGCTTTCTAGGCCTATTGTTAGTACTGCTACTATTCTTAATCATAATTATGTTTTTCATGAGAGAGATGTTGAACAATATGCTTTAGATAGTGATTTTCAATTAGTATATGCAACTTTGAGTCAAGGGAACCAAGTAGAGGAATTGGATTATCACATGTAGGATAACTTCTTGTAGAATATTGGTAGGATTTGTATTCCACAGGGAGAAAGAGTCAAAATTATAATAGAGGCACATACTTCTCTTATTGATGGTAATTTCGGTATAAGTAAGATGGTGGCACATCTACAGAGGTATTTTTATTGGCATCGTATGCTTGAAAGTGTGTCATGATTTATTAAAGGATGTTCATTATGTGTTGTTAGTAAGCCTACCAATAGAAATTTATGATTGTACACACCACTTCTAGTACCTTCTCATCCATGGGAGAGAGTTTCTATGGACTTTGTTGGAGGTCTTCCTATGTCAAAAAGGAATCATGATTATCTTTATGTAGTTGTGGATAGATTCAACAAAATGTGTATTTTGATGCCATGTAAAAAGAAAATTAAAGTTGAATAAATTTCTCAATTATTCTTTCACAATGTATGGGTGCATTTTGGATTTCCCACATCCATTGTTAGTGATTGAGATTCTCGCTTTGTTGGGAATTTTCAGTCAAGCTTGTGGGGCTTCATGGACGCCAAATTGAAAAAGAGTACAACATTTCATCCACAAACAGATGGTCAAACATAGGTGGTGAATACGATGATACATATTCTTCGTGGTTATTGTAGAAAGAATCCTAAGTTGTGGGATGAACATTTTCACTATATTACAACCGAGCCAAACACTCTTCAATGCAACCATTTCCATTTGCGGCATGTTTGGGATACTTGCCTAAATCTCCTTTGGATTTCATTTTTGGAAAGGATATTGCTATTGATGGTCATAGTGACAAAGACAAAGCTAAAAATTTCATTAAACAAATCCAATTAGTACATCAAGCAGTTCAAGAACAACTGGAAAAGAGCCAATTCAATTACAAAACAAGGCACGACAAGCATCGTGTAGATCACAATTTCCAAGTTGGTGATTAATTTTGGCTTCACATTAGCAAATAAAAGCTTCAAGGAGAAGGCAAAAAAACTAAAACCAATTCGATATGGTCCATTCAAAATTTTAGAAAAGATTGGTGATAATGCCTTCAGGTTGGATTTGCCTTCATATATGCAAATTTATGTTGTTGTTAATGTTGAGAACTTAAGGTTGTATGAGCCTCCTTTTATTGAATATCAAGGAGATAATGTTCAGATTCATTCTATTGAGGATTTCTCTCCCGAATACCTTGAAGAATCACAATAATACACCATTCTTGACAAAAGAATAAGGACTTCAAACCAAGGGAATGTGGAGTACCTTCGTATGGGGCTCAAAGGAAAAAATCCAAGAAAATCCAGATGGATTGAGATTAGAAAGGTGAGGGAACTTAACCCTCATCTACTAAACAAATGAAAGCGATCTTTAAAGCTTCCAGTGGGGAGGAGTGATCAGGTGCTAAAAAATATGCTAAAAAATTAAAGTTGTCGTAATGGTGTAAAACTTAAATGAACATGTAGATATCGTCGTTTTGAATCCGACACAGCTCGTTTCATGGAAAACCGACACCATATGATCCCAAAAATGAGTTATGTTTGTTTTCCCAAACAGGAAAAAAAATTGCAAAAATTGTGCAGGCTAGCCAGTCAGCAACTCATGCAGCTGACTGGGCCTATTGACTGGGCATGGTTGACTGGGCTTGTTGGAAAAATCTAATCATGCCACGTACCACAGGGTACTGGTGCTCGTGTGGGAAAATTATATTGGTTGGATGGTAGCCAACCACATGCTGCGACGTGGCCCAACCAAAGGCCGCCATGTGGCAGCACGAGGGCCACCAATTTTTTTTTAAAAGTTTGAATTAACCTCCGCAGGAATCGAATGTCGAACCTCATTACAAACAACACTGAGCCTTAACCACTCGCCCTACCATGTTCCCTATTAAATCATAGCCAACAACCATTATTTAAATTTGGGTGGCAAAGGTTATGGGGAAAGGGGCCAGTGCTTAGCTCAGGCCCCCCATATATACATATGCATTCGACATAAGGCAAAACCGTGGGCACAGAGGCGTGACCACCGAATTTTTTTATTTAAAAAAAAATGACCACCATATTTTATTAATTAAAAATTTGGCCCTAAAGCCTTGGCACGCATTTTAACGGTCCCATAATTTGCACCAAAAATCCGCCAAATTGTTGCTCTAATAGCGCAATTCAGGGAGAAATTTTTGGATGGTTCCAGAATTTGGGGAATTTGTAGAGCGACTAGAAGAAAAGCTAGGGAAACTCATCACTTCTTCAGTTTTTGACCAATTTGGGAGAAGAAAGAGGCTAGAGAACTATTTTTTACAGTTCTGAAGTTAATGGAACATGTTTTGAAGCCATTGGAGCACTGTAAATTGATGTAACCACCATTTTGAGCATAATGATATAGGGTCAATCCATTGGAAGTTGGACCAAGGGGGCGTAGCCCAGGAGGGTTGAACTCCTTCATCACTTGTTGTGTTGTGGTTATTTTTAAGGTGTTTTTGTCTGTTGTTTTCTGCTATTTCAGAGTTTTAATTCATGCTTTATGTGTGCAAAAATTTAACATAAAATCTCACAAAAACTCAATTTTAATACTTGCAATTTATACATCCTCAAGCACATTTACATTAAGATCTCATACAGATCATATATGACCCTGATATTGCAGACAATTCCTCTTACAATGATCCTTTCCACATATCCAACACTGCAATGGTGTTATACCATCACCTCTATTCTACTGCTCTCCAAACCACTTCTTAGCTATACTGAACTTCTTGTAAGGGACCACATTTTATTTCTCACCTGCATCTTACGGTCTTCCCCAATTTGGTGACCATCTTCCCTTAGCTTTCTCATTTCCTTTCAAATAACGCTTAGGCTCAACTTTATGTTTTTACTGCTCATAACAATTCTTCAGCTTTTGAATGGCCTCCTCCAATGATCTAGGCTCATCGAACTCGATCTAGGCTCATTGAAGTAAATCTGGTCTATGTAGGTTACTAGTAGCCCACTAATGAACCTTTGAACCTTGGCCTTCTCCTCCTTGAGGTAAGGCGCATATCTCAACAACTACAAGAACCTACTAGTATACTCATCATCTATGATGGAACCCATCTGCAACTCATAAAACTCCTTCGCCTTATTGTCATATTACCTCTCTCACAAGAACTTCTTCTTGAAAATCCTCTCGAACTCACTCCAAGTGAGTTCCTCCTAATAAATACCCTTGAAATTATTCACATCTTCCCATCAAATATCTTCTTTACCTTTGATGTTGAATCTAGCTATTCTAGCTTTTATGTTTTCCAAGTAATCATGCAATCTAAATCTTGTTATTTATTCACCTTTCCATCAAATTTAGGTGGTTTTTCTTTCTTAAACTCATCCGAAAAAAATATCCTCTATCTCTCCTCCTGTAAAGAGGATAACAATGATGATCATAATTCCTATCAGAACCAAAACTAGATTAGTACCTGTGTCTGTCACCTCTCCTATCCTGAGTGTCCAAGAACCCGGCACATCAAATCGTGTCATCTTTATCCGACTTGTGACCACCAAGAGACCTACTGCCATATGCCCCATTAGTCCCATCCTCCTATCCATAGCTGATATGAAGTGGTCCCTGTTTCTGTAAATCTGAAAAACTTTGAAGGTTTTGCATTAGTTTTTTCTTGCTTTTCTCGTGCCTATATGATTATGTCATTTCCTGCCTTACAACTCCTTATTTATTGCTTCAAAATTCTCAAGATGTCTGATAAGTCAGAAGATTTCCCAACACCATGACGCTCATCTGATTCATAAGGATAATCTTTGTATTCTACCGTCTTGCTAGTCATATTTGATTTCTACCTACAAGGCTTCTCATGTCAGCTTAAATCAAATCACAAATAACCAATGTACCTTATGTTGGGTATGTGTTATATTCTTTCCATGACTAGCCCACTGATGCA
Source organism: Pinus albicaulis (assembly GCA_034641835.2). NCBI lineage: Eukaryota > Viridiplantae > Streptophyta > Pinopsida > Pinales > Pinaceae > Pinus > Pinus albicaulis. The sequence continues at coordinate 228,418,811 of CM076572.1, read as the reverse complement.
TGTGACCGCAATAGGTCACAGGGGGCTGCATACTGCTGGGGTCCGAGGCACACTGCAAAAAATAATTTCGCATGCGTCCCACCTGATAGCGGGACTCCACTCCATTTTTTGTATGAGTTTGCACATGGTTTTGGGCAATGATGCATGGCCCTCGTATTTTGTAGATCCTGGGCCAAGGGAACTACAGCTTATGTTCTAATCCAGGGTTAATGGATCAGTTTATGTATGTCAAGATGTATATATATATGTGTTGTAACACTAAAAGGAATATAATGAAAAATCAAGCTGGTCATCCTGATTTGGGATCCAGGGGAAAATATCTGTGTTTATCTGTTTTATGTTTTATGCTCTCGCTATTGTTTATTTTCTGTTATAAGATTTGTGTGTAGATAATTTATGTTCAGGGTTAAAACCTACATTTGGTATCAGAGCTGTTTCGGCTTCAAGGGGACGCCTTTTCTGCTGAGGGTTTTTTGCTCGGGCCTAAGGTAGACCCTGTTCAGTGGGAGATCTGCGGGATCGATTCTTGTGGTGAAAGAAGATGGCGAGCAGCGGAAAGATAGAGATCGATAAATTTAATGGTCAGAGTTTTGAGTTGTGGAAGCTCAAGATGGAGGATCTGCTGGTGGATAAAGATCAGTGGATCGCGGTAGATCCAGGTACTAAACCAACGGCAATGTCAGATGAAGACTGGAAGAAACTGGATCGGAAGGCTAAGAGCACAATACGATTGTGTGTGTCAGATTCAGTATTGTTGAATGTATCTGGGGAAGCTACGGCGAAGAATTTGTGGGAAAAACTTGGGACTTTGTACCAATCTAAGTCTCTGGTGAATAAGTTGTTCCTGCGGAAAAAGCTGTATAACCTGAGGATGAAGGATGGAGACTCGGTGACAAAGCATCCGAACGCCTTCAATACTGTGGTAAGTCAGCTGTCGTCTGTTGATATTAAAATCTCAGATGAAGATAAGTGCATCAGTTTGTTGTGCTCTCTACCAGACTCGTGGGACAGTCTGGTTATTGCAATAGGTAGCAATACAACTACCTTGAATTTTGATGATATTGTCTCAGCCTTGCTGTCGGAGGAAATGAGACGGAGAAATATGGAGGGTCATAATGGAGATGCCTTATCTATACGAGGAAGGTCCCAGAACAGAAACAAGAATAAGGTTTCGAGTGGGAGATCTAAATCTAGAGGGAGATCTAAATCTCCCGGAAAGTTTGTAAAGGTGTGCTGGAAATGCGGAAAGGAAGGGCACTACAAAAAGGAATGCAGATCTAAAGCTCCTGAGAAAGGAAAGGGATCTGATGAAGGTCCTTCTGTAGAGGCAAAAACCACCTCGGATGAAGGTGGGGATGTGTATTTGGCTTCTTCTTCAAATACACATGTAGATCATGAGTCATGGTTGATTGACTCAGGTGCATCCTTTCACTTCACTCCCCATAGGGAGTGGTTCTGCGAGTATGAGAAATATGATGGTGGTGATGTCTTCCTAGGGATGATAGGAAGGCCAGAATCGTCGGATGTGGAAATTTCAAGCTAAAGCGGTGGTGGGAAGGATTAGAACGTTCGGTGTTCTTCATATTCCCCGCATCTGCTAGAAATCAGATTGTGAAGCAAGATGGATGATGGTAAACACACCCAGAAAGATGCCTGCAGGATGGTTCGGGGAGCACTGGTATTAATGCGGGGAGTTCGGACTGGAACTCTATACAAGCTACAAGGTAGCACCGTTATTGATGGGTGTAACAGTTATGTGGTTCCTGAAAGTGGAGTGGAAAGCCTAGCTGTCTCTGGAGAAAAGACCATGCTATGGCATCAAAGGCTTGGACATATTGGAGAGAAGGGCCTTCGGATATTGCATAGAAATGGTATGGTAGAAGGTATGTCTAATTGCTCTCTGGATTTCGATTTCTGTGAACATTGTGTATATGGGAAGCAGAATCGGGTGAGTTTTCCTTCTGGTGCTAAGAGGGCGAACAAGATATTAGAACTTGTGCACAGTGATGTGTTTGGACCCGTGTCAGTTCCATCACTGGGAAAGTCTGTGTACTATGTTTCATTCATAGATGACTTCTCAAGGAATACATGGATATATTTCTTGAGGAAGAAATCTGAAGTCTTTGACAAATTTAAAGAATTTAAGGCTCTGGTGGAAAACCAGACAGAGAAGAAGATAAAGGCGCCGAGGACAGATAATGGTGGGGAGTTCTGCAAGAAGGAATTTGAAGAGTTCTGTAAGAAGTGTGGTATAGCACAGCAGAAGACTACTCCATACACACCTCAACAAAATGGAGTTGCAGAAAGAATGAATAGAACACCGATGGAAAAGGCAAGAAGCATGCTCAGTGGTACCGGGTTAGGACAAGAATTCTGGGCAGAGGCAGTGGAGACTGCATGTTACTTAGTTAACAGATCACCTTCATCACCGTTGGAGGATAAGACCCCACATGAGGTATGGACTGGTAAGAAACCCTCTCTTTCACATCTAAGGGTATTTGGATGTGATGCATATGTACATGTTCCAAAGGAGAAAAGGACCAAGTTGGATAATAAATCTGAAAGGTGCATCTTTATTGGGTATAAGGATGGTTTAAAGGGTTACAAGCTTTGGAACCCACAAACAAGGAAGGTTGTGTACAGCCGAGATGTGGTGTTTAGAGAAGTGAAAGATGTTGTTAAACATGAAGTCCTACCAAAGGAACCTGAGAAGATAGAGTTTGAGCTAAAGGAGGATGAATCAGACTCTACAACAGAAGAAGACTCAGAAGATGAAGAGCCACAAACTCTAGCTTTGAGAAGATCAGTTCGGGAAAGAAGGCAACCAGAAAGGTATAGTCCATCTACTTTCTGTTCAGGTTTTGCCTTAACTATAAATGATGATGAACCCAGAACTGTCAGGGAGGCAGTAGATTCAGAGGATGGAAAACTCTGGAAGGAGGCCATGGTTGATGAAATGGCATCCTTGCACAAAAACGATGCATGGGATCCGGTGGAGTTGCCGGCTGGAAGGAAGCCCATTGGGAGCAAATGGGTGTTTAAGAAGAAGATGAATGTAGAAGGCAAGGTGGAGAAATACAAAGCTCGGTTGGTAGCGAAAGGTTATTCCCAGGTGCCGGGAATTGATTTTGGTGATATTTTTTCTCCCGTTGCCAAGGTTACTTCTATTAGATTACTTTTATCTGTTGCTGCTGCATTTGATTTTGAGATAGAACAGATGGATGTGAAGACAACTTTTCTTCACGGGGATCTAGAAGAGGAGATCTACATGAAGCAACCTGAAGGCTTTATGGTGAAGGGTAAGAAAGAACTGGTATGCAGGTTGAAGAAGTCTCTCTATGGGTTAAAACAGTCACCAAGGATGTGGTATCAGAAATTTGATACCTATATACGGGGACTTGGCTTCACCAGAAGCAAGGAGGATCACCGTGTTTATTTTAAATTAATTGGTGACCGTGTTATTTATTTGGTCTTGTATGTGGATTATATGTTGTTGATTGGAAATGACAAAGAAATTATCCAAGATTTGAAGACCCAACTGCTCTCCAAATTCGACATGAAGGATCTGGGTGCTGCAAACTATATTTTGGGCATGGAAATTAAGAGAGATCGGGCAAAGAGGAAGCTCTGGTTAAACCAGAGGAAGTATGTCGAGACTATATTGCGGAGGTTCAATATGCAGGATAGTAAACCGGTGAAGGTTCCTATTCCTGTAGGTGTAAAGCTGTCTGCTGAACAGTGTCCCAAGACACAAGAAGAAGAGGAGTATATGCCCCGTGTTCCATATGAAAGTGCAGTGGGTAGCCCGATGTATGCAATGGTCTGTACTAGACTAGACATTGCACATGCAGTGGGAGTATTGAGCAGGTTTATGTCAAACCCAGGGAAGGAGCATTGGACAACAGTGAAGCGGGTTTTCAGATATTTACGTGGCACTAGTGATTATGGCTTATGCTACTAGGGAAGACCAGGATTGGAAAGAATGTTGGACATTCGTGGTTTTGTTGATGCAGACTGGGCTGGAGATCTGGACCAAAGAAGATCTACAAGTGGGTATGTGTTTAGCCTATTTGGAGGCGCAGTCAGTTGGATGAGTAAAAGACAATCTGTAGTGGCTCTTTCAACTACAGAGGCAGAATACATAGCAGCCACTCATGCAAGTAAGGAAGCAGTTTGGTTGCAAAGATTGTGTTCAAGTATGGGGTTGGTACAGCAAGCTATAAGGATAGACTGTGATAGCCAAAGTGCAATTTTCTTGGCTAAGAACCCTGCTTACCATTCAAAGACAAAGCACATTGATGTTTAATATCACTTTGTTAGAGATATGGTTGAGGCTAAAAGGGTGTTGCTGGTAAAGGTGGACACTTTGAAGAATGTTGCAGATGCATTGACGAAGTTTGTGAGCACTCAGAAGTTCTCTTGGTGTAGAGGAACAATGGGTGTTGAAGAATTGGCCCAATGACTAAGCCCTCCTGTGGCCCCCCTGTGGAAAGAAAACAACAAGTGGGAGAATGTTGGGTATGTGTTATATTCTTTCGGGGGAAATAGTGACAGCCGTACGTTGCGCCGGGACAACAAATACAGGGGCGCAACATTGCCGTGGTCTCTGGGCAGCACCCTGCATTCTTGGTATGCGGTCCCACTCATAGGCGGACCCACCCATGTTTTGTGCATGAGTTTGCACATGGTTTTGGGGTACGATGGTTTTCTGCCCCTGGTATTTTGTAGATCCGGTCAAGGGAACTACGGTTATGTTCTAATCCAGGGTTAATGTATTGGGGTTTATGTATGCTTCGGCATGTATATATATGTGTTGTAACACTAAAAGGAATATAATGTAAAATCAAGCTGGTCGTCCCGATTTGGGATCCAGGGGAAAATCTTTGTGTTTATCTATTTTATGTTTTATGCTCTCACTATTGTTTATTTTCTGTTATAAGATTCGTGTGTAGATAATTTATGTTCAGGGTTAAAACCTACACCTTAGCATAATCCGGGGAGGATATCTCATCTGCATGATCAACCAATCAGCATAATACATGTATAGACATAATAATAACAACATATAGAATTATAATGCATAGGTATATTAGCACATAAACATAATTATAACTAGAGCTCAGTCATCAATGTGTAACCATATCAACTACACACCATGACCTCATGCATGACAACATCAACCATACCAATGCACACTTGAAAACATGTAATCATCTCACATGTATAACTAGTCATATGCTCATGACAAAACATTCCACAACAACGCCATCAACCCTCCCATGGCAACATCGCTGCCACGATGACCAACACCATGCAGATGCAATAAGTACATAGACCACGAGTATGATAAACACATATGCAACCAACGGAAATTCATGACGATAATAATCTTGACAACATCATACTTTTCGCAAGGAGAGTGCAACCACACTCTGATACCACCTGTAACGCATAATTCCCCTCACATCTACCTAAGTAACTAGCCAATCAAGGTAAACATGAGATGACGGGTAGTTATAACTAGAGTCAACCTCCTTGGTAACTTTAAGGAGGTGGAATCGATAGTAACCCATAGCACAAACCTCTTGTACCTACTACATAACCCGTAGAGTAACCCGTAGAGGTTATCTCAGTCATCCACCTGACCAGTCCCTGTGTCCCACTAATTTTTAGTGAAGAAAACTCCCGTACGCTCCCTTGATGTGGGAAAGGGTGTGCCTGGGAGGCTCTGGACGCTCCCAGAACATGGACATGCATGCGTCCAGGGACTTTTTCCCTCAGATTTGTGCCAACATCCATGGTATTTGTGGCACATTTTAGGCCCAGAATCTCGGTCACTACCCAGAACTTCCTGTAGCTTCTAGAATCCATCAAACACATGATGACAAGGCTAATGAACCAAAAACTGACTTTGGGACTACTTCTGACCATCTCAAACCAGGACTAACATTATGTTAAACACTTAGCATCAATGAAATCTACAGGTCTAGGATACAAGACATAGCATGAATGACCGAAGACTCTTATGATACATGACAATAAGGATCACCACCCTCTCCCTTGAACTGTTATGACATCAATTAGGTCTTGCATCCATTTTTTTTACAATTACAAGTAAATACATGAAAGATACGTGACTTGAACTAGTCATATAACCATGCTTATAACCATCATAAAACCATGTAAATAAAAATGAGATAACAACCATTAAAGCCACACATTAACAAGTACAAAAGAAAGAGAACTTATATTTTACTAAACATAGGCCAGAGCCAACCAGGCTCGGGACTTTCATGTACCACTCGACCATAGACATGGCTGAGCCAAATCTCTCTTCAACCAATCACCCCCGTGCCATACTCTAAGCATAAATATGGGATCTCATGAATAAACCAATCCAAAAACAACCAAGGGAATCTAGAGGTTAAACCTCCTCCACCCTCACCATACTGTGATCACAGCTAAAGTGGTGTTGAGATCACAAAACCGAACCGAGCTTGGAATGCCTCTGGACTAAATCACTATCCTTAATTAATTTCAGTATCCCTTTCTCTCAAGCTTAACCACAATCCACACCATATCACTAGGCCCTAAACTGAGACACCACCCTTTGGCTTTACCGTGTATCCCTCCAAAATTGGTTAAGGGATTCCTGGGCCTTTGGGAATTTCTTGAGACCACCTTCGCCCCAGATTCCAAAAGCCATTCGGAAATTCCAAAGCTCAAAATAGATATCAACCCCATTACACCATGGATATCCGGAAAAATGCAAGGAAAAGATGAAAACCACTGTCAAAACCCGAAAAAACCATGCCACTGACAACAAGAGAACCAAATACCAACATGCATAAGCCATGCATGTCCAAACCAACTAGGAAAACACACATTGAATATGCTACCTGCAATTATTCCTGTTGAAGTTGCTTGATCCTTCTCTTCCTTGCTTCATCTTTTTTTGTCGTTCCCTTTCCTTGTCCTTCCTTTGCTTTCTTTCCTCCTTCTTGGTCCAATGTTGAAATGCTCCAAGAAAACTCTAAGGGTCCAAGAGTGAGAGATAGAGAGAAAGAAAAATGAGAGAGCTCCAAAAATGAACTGACAAAAGGTAGCAACTAATCCTCAAAAACATTTTTATTAATGAGGCCTCTATTTTCTTTATTTTCCATTATTTTCCTTCAATTTACTCCTCACATACAACCTGTGACCTTTCACCTCCCTTTTCTCCTATTTTCCTTTATTTTCATAAATAGATGTGCTAAAAATATTTTTTTCCTCTTTAATGCCTTACCCATTGCCTTTTCCAATTTCCCTTTAGCCCTAAACACATCTAGTGATTCCCACTAGGACATCCTTTCCTAACATTCAGCTTGGAATAATTGCCCCTTAACCATGGTCTTATTTTTCCTTTATTAACTTTTATTACATGAACTTTTAACCTGGGTCTGTTACAAAATCAATGCTTAACTCTCAAACATCAAAAGTGTAGATAATAGAAAATGGGTGATGAATTTTTATCTTGTATAACTTCTATGTTCACTTATAACCAACCATATTCCATCCCGAGTCTACATTTTTTCTTTTTCATGTTTTGATTTTGGTCAATTTCCAGATCGGTAAAGGTGAATACATGGAGAACACAACATGAACTAACTAGAACATGCTTGAGAGAGAGTTGAAATGGAAAAAAATATAGTTAAAGGCAATGAGATGATTGGTGGAAAAAATGATGGATGACTAAAGGAATATAGGACTCCTACATTTATCACAACTATGTGAAAGAATTTTTCCACCAATATATTACATGCATTCAATGATTAGTTGATAAGTCAATTAAAGCACATGGTATATAGAAATGATTTCTAAGACTAACATCACTCGACAATGAAGAATTTATTTCCCATAGACTCCCTTTTCTCTTCCCCTCTAGTTGAATGAGAGCCCCTCTCATGCTCTAAAAAACCATTTGGAACTATTATATATTATATTACATTTCATCATTGATATTACATAGTTTGCGCTCATTTTGTCAAACCTCCCACATGTTGTGTGTGTGTAGCAATTCAATAGTCAGTTATGCACTAGGAATATATACTAACATATTTACAACATTTATATAATCTAATTAAATACATGTTAGGGATTCACAATGTCAATCTCATGATGATGGATAGTGTAGAACTGACCTTGAAGAAATTGATGAGGTTATTGAAATGATAAAGACAATGAGACACATTGTTATTTTGGGTAGTATAAGCATTATAGTCGAAAATTATTTTTGTGAATTCTACTGCAAAAAATAAGTAAAGCACATTGTTCTATAATAGTTATTCTTACAATGGATGATAAGCATTGAATTTCTTATTCCTTGTGAAGATTCTTCTAATTTAAAACATTTTAATTTTGTGTATTTGTTTACTCATTTTACATGTTTTTATAAATTATGTAAGGAATTGAATAATAAAGAAAAATCTAATTCACCTAATAAAAATGAAAATGTGAAACATTGAAAATTTTATTTGCAAATTAGAAAAAAAAAATCGATAAATAAAAAGTTAACATACAAGGGAGTTTAGTTAAAAGTTAAGAAAGTGGAGAGAGTTCAAATTTTGTTGATGTCATAAAAACAATTTTATTGAGGTGCTCTTAAACTCGTTGAAAAAACAAATACATAAAGTTTTGATTTTAATGTATGTATGTTTGCTTGCTATCTATACATGCTTTCGTTGGATAACTCTACATGATTTTGCAATATTGTTAAGCAACTCATAAACTTGTTATGCCAAATACATAATTTTTGTTTACTCAAATGTATGTTTGCTTGCTAACCATACATGCTTTTGTTGGCAAAATCTATATGCCTTTATAGATTGTGAAGGCAATTAAAGTGTAAACTTGAAAAAATCCTTTACTCACCCATTAGAGAAACCCATCAACTCCATGTCATTGTTGTTGGTAATAGAAGTAATCAATGCAAAGATAAAACAAGAGCACCATAGCTGAATAAATTTGATATTTTTGTACATAATTTTATAATATTAAATAACATAAAATAAATTTATAAACATCAATTATATATATATATATTTTAAATAAAATCAGTAAAAATAATGTTTTTTTAAATCTATTTTGATTTTGGCATGTTGATATTATGATTACACCACAACATATGAAACACACAATTGTGTATGAAAAGAAAAAGAACCTACATAGTTAAAATAATTAGATTTTTATTATTCATAAATGGTTTAAGTATTGCTCTCCCACTTGTACATGTATAGATGAGCATCTTGTCAAATTAAGATTTAAATTTGAATCAAACTAATATTTGATTTTTATTTTTAACCATTTGCATTGTATTTCTTATTAAAATAAATTTCAACAACTAAAAAAATATATAATTACAATTCACCAAATCACAACAATATTCATAATTTTTTCACCATAAATCATTATTAGGGATAAAATAAGCATAATGGATCATGAATAAATCTTGTCTTACTACTTTAGGTTAGTGCACAAAACCTCTGTCAATGTATTTGTTATTCACTTATTTTATTATTTCAAAACTTTTGTGATTGTATTTGTTATTCACTTATTTTATTATTTCTATTATTTGTTTTCAACTTATAGGAAGGAAAATTCAAATAAAGATAGTTTCAATTAGTGTATTTTTTAATTATATTTATTATTTATAAAATATTATTTATTTTTATTCATTTCTAATAAAAATAATAAATTAATATAGAATATTTTTTTAATTTATAATATTGTTGATTTTAAAATTTATTATTTATTAATTATAAAATATAAAATTTATGTTAAATATATAAATATAATTTAAAAATATACATAATTTATATTATTAAATTATAAAAATATTATATATTAGATCTAAGACTTTTGTGATCCATAATGTAGATGAAATGTCTTTCAGATTAATCACATCATTAGGATTTGATCGATGTTTCGAACCAGCTAATGTGGTTCATCCTCCGGACAAGGTGGAGAAACTAATTGATGTTGAGGAATAAATAGTGGAGATGTATCATTGCCCAGAAATAGCCATTAAGAACTAGCCGTTAGAAAGTTAGTTAAGAATTAAAATTAAATAATAAATTATTTAATTAAATTTAAAAATTTTATGGAGGGTAAAATTTTATTAATATATATATATAATATATATATATATATATATATATATATATATATATATATATATATATATATATATATATATATATATATATATATATCCAAAGTCACAAAGGTAAGTAGATCACTTCCACCATAGGAAATTAAGGGAGGCAATCGAAATTGAATGGCGTGCTAAGAATATCAACCCTGATGATGGTTGGTGATGCAGGGGCATTAGGTTCATAAAATACTTTGTATTTTAATAAACATAGGGGTCTTGTGATTTCAAAGGAATATTGGTTTCTTATGTAATTATTAATGTTTTTGAGTGATTTTAATGAGAGATATTAAGTATTGTGAGGAATTTGTAAATGTTCCCGAATAATTGGAGAACATGAGAGAATTAGGATAGTTTAGATTCCATAGGGAATGAGAGATTTGAGAATTGATTGTAAATCTTAAGTTAGAATCATTTTCATGATTTTATGGGATTAAAGAGGATCCTTAGGGATAAAGGATAGATTTTAGGACTTTGAGGATTTTGAGGAATTTGTTGAGATGATGGAGGATCTGAACCTAAATTAGTTCAGATTATTTTGTATAAAAATAATAAGCCTCAAAGGCAAAAGGGAACGGATAGTAGTAGAGGTAGAGTAGGGTTTTAACAAACAAGGGGTTTGTTTGTTAAGCCTACGGGCAGTTGGAGAAAAGGGCCATTGATTTGAGTTTCAGGCCTAAAGAAGAAAAGACAGAACATGAAGTGTTATGGATTTATATAAATATTTGTCTATATATAAAGAGATTGTTTCTGAATTATGTGTGCATTGATTGATTTAATTATGTGTGACAAATGCTCAGGGTTTATGAACAGGTATGATAAAACTCTGTAATAGGGGTTTGAAATAGTGGTTCTGTGTACAATGGAAAAGTTTGATGCAATTGTCGAGACAGTGTTGATCTCAATATTGTGACTTGAGTTGAAATGCAATAAGGGTTGCATATACATTTGAGAAGATTGGATGAAATTGCATTTGTTAAATTTAGTCATCGATCACTGAATGGATCGATGACACAATGATATTAAATTGATATTCTGGAAACATTGTGTAAGCGGGAAATGGGATCTGGAATCATTTCGGGGTTTAATGCATAAGATGTGCATTCAAGCGAGAAATTGGGGCTTTAAAAAATCACAACAAATCTGGGTTGACGAACAATGTTCTGGTTGAATAGTGAATTGGAATCAGTGCCAGAATGGAGACTAATGGAGTCGTCATTTAAAACTGTAACAGAGGAGTAATTTTCTGTTTGTCGAAATTGCATTAATATATTGACTCACATCAATACAAAGCAAGGTTCAAATTTAAATGGCCGAGAGTCACGTAGATTAAAGTCAATGGGAGTTGGAACCATGAATCGAGATGGTATGGAACTGTGAGTCAACAGAAGTGTGGCGAAGACGGAACAGTGAGGCGGTTTTTAAAAACCAACCAGTGGTTTTCGCGCAACTTTTAAATGGTAAGTGGTAATTTGTTGATTGAACGTGATAGCGTTTAGGAATTGACACGTGGCGTAGACGATAATTCAATACCGCTTATTTTGCGTGAGTTTGAAGAATTAAAAGGTATGCATCTTAGTTATGCGATAACCGTTGATTTGTTGAATTGGAACGCGATGAAATTCCAACCGCCAGATTTAATAAATGGTGGGCGATGAATAGGTATGGTTGATAGCTATGGGCCATATATGATTTCATACAAATAAGCCTCGACATATGTGCATCGACGGAAAGGGGTAACTTCTAAATTTTATGTTAATTTTATAACATAAAGTTTGGGTTTAATGAACTTCCGTAAAGGTATGCGAAATCTTGTGGGCCAAGGGTAATATGTGTTGGGACTTTGATTTTATCAAAATTCTATTCCATAGAATTGAAAATGATAAAGCGAATATGGTTTATAAAGGTATAATATAATTTCTATTATATTTCTGTTATAATAGAAATTAATGGAGAAAGGGTCGAGCACAAGTGTAATTAAACTTTGGATAAGGTAAGACATGCATGAACATGTGTTGGGTTAATGTGCAGGTGGATATTGCATGAATTCGAAGAAAATACATTGTGGGTTTTAAACCATAGTGTATGAGCAAGGATATTAATTCCGAATTAATAATTCTTTTAATTGGGTTTTATAACCATGGATTAAAAGTGAAGAAACCTTATTTGAAGATTAAATAAAAAGCTTCCGCATTAGAGTTGTCCCAAATTGAGGATTATTTTGGGAAATGAATGTGACATACATTTTTATGTGGAGAAACAAGGATTTTGCAGCCCTTTGCTGCATCAAGTGGTATCAAAGCAGGAAACAACTCTTTTTAAAGGTTCAAGTTTTTTTTTTTAATTGAATTGAATGCATGTGTGATGGAGAAAAATAAAAAGAGATCAGATTTTGAAAACTGATAGATTGCAGCACATAGAGATACATTGCAGATGAGAGGTGAAACAAGATCACACAGAGATCTTGAAGGTGAGTTGATGAGTGTTATTTTAACTCTAGTTTGAATATTATGTTTGCAAAATTCAAGTTGCAGGCAGTTGAAGGAAATCTCAGCAAAAGAAGATCACAGCTTTAAGAGCAGTGATAAAGGAAACTAGTAAGAGTTTCTAAGTAAAGTGTGGAACAAAACCTTGAAGAATTCCAATAGAGGTTGGATGAAAAGGAAAACTATGTTCTTAAAAAGTTGCATATGAGTTGAAGCCTAGAAGGAGCAGAGAGGAATGCTCAAGAGGTTCTAGAAGATAGAGGACCAATGTTTGCCAAAAGACCAAATCCAAAGAAAAGGATTGGTGAGGTAAGTTGTAACAAGGAGGACTTGTTATTGTAGAGGCTTTAGTACAGCTCATGGTGAATGAGTGAAGAACTCATGAAGATAGAGATGGAGAAGAAGATGACTACTGATAGTCATAGAAGAGATAGTAGAGGTTCTGAGAGAGACCACAACAAAAGAAAGGAGAAAGAAGATGCCAAGGAAAATGGCATAAGGAAGCAGTTGACTGATGAAGAATATGATAAAGAGTTGGCTGAGATAAGAGAACAATTTAATAAATTGAAAATGATGATATAAGAAAACCAGAGAATTGGTTGGCTCATGAAGAAGAAATTGAAGTGGCAGAGGCTACAACAGAAGAGAGAACAACAAATGAATATGCAGTTAGCGGAAAAGCTAAGAAAGCTTGAACAGATGATGAGTGTACAATTTGGAGGTGAAGAACTCAAAGAAGTTGAGTTGAAAATCGAAGTTTTCATTTGTGAAGTAGAACAGAGTGAATTTATTGGTAAAGATGAAGACTGGAGATCGGTGAAAGGTCTTATGAACCATGGTGAAGATTTACGACAGCAAGAATTTTACCTTGCTGAAGAGGGAATTATTGATGATTTCTTGAGTTGTTGGACAAGTTCAGATCAGCCAGATGATGTAAAGCCTTGTATTTTTTAATCTAATAATTGTGATGTGATTACAGGTTTTTCAGAAGAGGATGAGAAATCTTGTGAAGCTGTCAAAAGTATGGGAGAATATCTTTCAGAAGATAAATACTCTGAAGCAGAAAGAAATGATGAAGAATGTTTCTTGAATGAGGAAAGTAGTGATGCATTTATATTTGAAGCTGATACAACATAGGAAGAATTTCTTGTGAAAGAAGGAGATGAGATTTAGTCTGAAGAACGATTGTTGAATCTTGTAATTTTCAAATTGAAAATTTGTGTAAAAATGTAGAAATTGTAAGTGATGATGAAATACTTCAGAAATTCCAAAAAGAAATTGCATTGCTGGAGCATTTGCTAGAAAACTCGGAGTATGATAGGGAGATTGCATAAGGCAGAGTTCACTACAATGGAAAAGAACTGAAAGACATCATGAGAGCAGATGGTGTGAAAGAGAGACTTGTTGACAGTCTTGAGAGTTCTTTAGAGAATTCTTTAGATAGAATGAATCAGCATACTGATGTGCTGATAGAAGAGGAAATTTCAGAGCAGCATACTGAAATGCTGGCAGAGGAAAGAAAGGCACTGAGGCCTTATGATTTTTATTTTGGTAATTGTTTTGTGAACGCAGGTCTTGTTGCAGATACTGGAGAAAATTTGACACAATTGGACAATCAAATAAAAGAGAAGGGAGAAAATTTTGTGGAAATATTTAATCCATGGAATAAAGAAATTAAATGTCTGAAGATTATGCTAAAGAATCAGGATTCAATACAGGAAGAGAAATCTCAATTTCAATATTGGGAAATGGAGAATGTGAAGATGCAAGAGAAAGAAGATAATAGTAAAGGGCAGACTATGTATCAGTCCAATGAATTGCTGAAGGGAGAAGACAAAGAAATTGTCATAAATGACAATCTTGAAGAAGTTAGTAATTGCAGAAAACAAGAGGGTAAGGATGACAGGGTGGCAATAAGAATAAAATATCAACAATCAAGAGATTAAGGTAATCAGAAAACAAAAGATTTATTGGATAGATAAATTGAACTAATGAGAAGGATAATGATGAAAGTGTCTCAGAAGAAGACATCAGCAAGAAAGAAAAGAAGTAGCAGCAGCAAAAGGAAGACAGTAACAGACTGTGAAAGTACAACCAATGGAGAAAAGTAACATAAAGTGTAGAGATCTGGAGAAAAGAAACAAACAACAGCAGAAATAGATGATAAATTATAGAACAAAGTGTGGGATCCAAGAAGACAAAGATTTAAAAGCACATGATCAAGAGATCATGATTATTTTTAACCTTGGGAGTCTGATGCAGGGGCATTAGGTTCAGAAAATACTTTGTATTTTAATAAACATAGGGGTCTTGTGTTTTCAAAGGAATATTGGTTTCTTATGTAATTATTAATGTTTTTGAGTGATTTTAATGAGAGATATTAAGTATTGTGAGGAATTTGTAAATGTTCCCGAATAATTGGAGAACATGAGAGAATTAGGATAGTTTAGATTCCATAGGGAATGAGAGATTTGAGAATTGATTCTAAATCTTAAGTTAGAATCAGTTTCATCATTTTATGGGATTAAAGAGGATCCTTAGGGATAAAGGATAGATTTTAGGACTTTGAGGATTTTGAGGAATTTGTTGAGATGATGGAGGATCTGAACCTAAATTAGTTCAGATTATTTTGTATAAAAATAATAAGCCTCAAAGGCAAAAGGGAAGAGACAGTAGTAGAGGTAGAGTAGGGTTTTAACAAACAGGGGGTTTGTTTGTTAAGCCTACTGGTAGTTGGAGAAAAGGGCCATTGATTTGAATATTAGGCCTAAAGAAGAAAAGAAAGAACATGAAGTGTTCTAGATTTATGTAAATATTTGTCTATATATAAAGAGATTGTTTCTGAATTATGTGTGCATTGATTGATTTAATTATGTGTGAGAAATTCTCAGGGTTTGTGAACAGGTATGGTAAAACTCTGTAATAGGGGTTTGAAATAGTGGTTCTGCATACAATGGAAAAGTTTGATGCAAGTGTCGAGACAGGGTTGATCTCAATATTGTGACTTGAGTTGAAATGCAATAAGGGTTGCATATACATTTGAGAAGATTGGATAAAATTGCATTTGTTAAATTCAGTCATCGATCATTGAATGGATCGATGACACAATGATATTAAATTGATATTCTGGAAACACTGTGTAAGCGGGAAATGAGATCTGGAATCATTTCGGGGTTTAATGCATAAGATTTGCATTCAAGCAAGCGATTGGGGCTTTAAAAAATCACAAAAAATCTGGGTTGACGGAAAATGTTCTGGTCGAATAGTGAATTCGAATCAGTGCCAGAATGGAGACTAATGGAGTCGTCATTTAAAATTGTAACAGAGGAGTAATTTTCTGTTTGTCGAAATTGCATTAATATATTGACTCACATCAATATAGATCAAGGTTCAAATTTAAATGGCCGAGAGTCATGTAGATTAAAGTCAATGGGATTTGGAACCATGAATCGAGATGGTATGGAACTGTGAGTCAATGGAAGCGTGGCGAAGATGGAACAATGAGGCGATTTTGAAAAACCAACCAGTGTTTTTCGCGGAACTTTTAAATGGTAAGTGGTAATTTGTTGATTGAACGCGATAGCATTTAGGAATTGACACGTGGCATAGACGATAATTCAATACCGCCTATTTCGCGTGAGTTTGAAGAATTAAAAGGTATGCAGCTTAGTTATGCGATAACTGTTGATTTGTTGAATTGGAACGCAATGAAATGCCAACCGTCAGATTTAATAAATGGTGGGCGATGAATAGGTATGGTTGATAGCTATGGGCCATATATGATTTCATACAAATAAGCCTCGACATATGTGCATCAGCAGAAAGGGGTAACTTCTAAAGTTTATGTTAATTTTATAATATAAAGTTTGGGTTTAATGAACTTCCGCAAAGGTATGTGAAATGTTGTGGGCCAAGGGTAATATGTGTTGGGACTTTGATTTTATCCAAAGTCTATTCCATAGAATTGAAAATGATAAAGCAGATATGGTTCATAAAGGTATAATATAATTTCTATTATATTTCTGTTATAATAGAAATGAATGGAGAAAGGGTCGAGCACAAGTGTAATTAAACTTCGGATAAGGTAAGACATGCGGGAACATGTGTTGGGTTAATGTGCAGGTGGATATTGCATGAATTCGAAGAAAATACATTGTGGGTTTTAAACCATAGTGTATGAGAAAGGATATTAATTCTGAATTAATAATTCTTTTAATTGGGTTTTATAACCATGGATTAAAAGTGAAGAAACCTTATTTGAAGATTAAATAAAAAGCTTCCGCATTAGAGTTGTCCCAAATTGAGGATTATTTTTGGAAATGAATGTGACATACATTTTTATATGGAGAAATAGGGGTTTTGTAGCCCTTTGCTGCATCAGTTGGAAATTAAGTAAGAGGTGGACCCCTGCTCTCGCTGGGTTATATATATATATATATAAACATTTCACAAAAATTTCCTTCCTTCATTAGGTCCATCATTCACCAGTCCCGAGCAGTTCAACTTCCGGAGTTTACGTCTTATGCAAATCGCACAAAATCAAGTGATACTCTGGGTGGATCTTATGCCTCCTACGTTCACTGTATGTCCCAGTGGGGACTCTTTCATTAGGTCATGGCATTGAAGCACTCACCGAACCGATCCCCTTTCATTAATAGTAGGGCCATATTATATATGTGATAGCAAGGAAGGCTCAACTAGCACAGGGTCAAAAAGGATGGCCCGGATGGAGGTCCGGTGATGAAGGAAGATTTTCTGCCCCGTCCTCTTCTAAGAAAGTGGGGAAGCTCCGACCGGAAATAAATTTAATGTCCTTCACCCACGATTATATATATATATATATATATATATATATATATATATTACCCAGCGAGAGCCGAGGTCCACCTCTTACTTAATTTCCAACCATCATCACGGTTGAGAATCTTAGCACGTTGTTCAATTTTGATCGCCTCCCTTAATTTCCTATGTTGGAAGTGATCTACTTTGGCAACAACTTTGGAGTCTTCAATACAAACATGGTGACAAGATTTTTCCGCATGCTCAGCAAGAGCTGAGGTACGGGACCAATTGTGTCTAATATTCGTAGCATGCTCCTGGATTCTTTGTCTAATGAATTGACCTATTTCTCCAATATAGGGATTTCCACATGAACAAGGAATCATGTAAACCCCTTTCATGTCTTTAGGGTCGATAGGGTCCCTAACATACCCAAGAGAATTTCTAATAGTGCAGAGAGGTTTGAAAGAAGCAGACACATTATTTCTTCTAAGGACATGAGACATTTTTTCCATTGTCCCTTGGATAAATGGGAGATGGACCTCGAAAATAGGAACCACCCGACTATATTTTCCACTCAACCCTTTATATGCCTTTCGAAAGGATTTAAGACCTTGAGATCTAATGTGAGAACTATTTTCAAAAACATCAAGAAGATGGGACTTCTCTGATTCCAAGGAGCTATCGTCAAAGATTCTAAGAGCACGAGTCGCAAGAGTACACATGACACCAAATTTATGAGCAGGAAAATGATGGGAACCAACATGGAGGTACTGTTCTGTGTGAGTCTTCTTGCGAAAAACTTGGTGAGAAATGGAACCATCCTCATTCCTTGAGAGAAGGATATCAAGGAAAGGGAGGTAGCTATCAACCTCCACTTCCATCGTGAATTTGATGGAATCAGATAACGAGTTCAGGTGCCCCAGGAAAAGATCTAATTTCTCCTGACCATGGGGCTAGATGACACAAGTATCATCCATTAACCTATTCCACTTCCTAGGGCGAACTTTAGCATAGGCCAAGTCCTTCGATTCAAAATCCTCCATAAACAAGTTAGCAACTATGGGGGAAAGAGGGGATCCCATCGCAACACCACAAGTTTTCTCATAAAACTCACCTTGAAAACTAAAGAAAGTTGAGGTGAGGCAGAGGCTAACCAATTTAGAGGTGTCCTCGTCAGAGATTCGTTTAATGATATCAACGGCTTCCTGGATGGGGATTTTGGTGAATAAGGACACAACATCAAAGCTAACTAATAGCTCACCAAGCTGCAACTTAATGTTCTTCCACTCCTTGATAAAGGAAGTCGAGTCCTTAACAAAGGAATCAGTTTGACCTACAAGGAGTTTAAGCTTCTGGGCTAAGAATTTAGCCAGATGATAAGAGGGACCACCTATTGTGTTAACAATAGGTATAAATGGGGCCCTCGACTTATGAATCTTTGGGATACCATAGATCCAGGGGGTAAGGGGATTGCTCTCAATAAGTTTCCTAGAGAGAGGATTAAGAGAATAATATAACTTAATGGCAAGGGAAACATCCTTACAAACCGATTTAAGGGGATTATTTTTAGCTTAACATAACTACCACTATTGGACATATGGTCAACTATCTTGCTGACATAGTCAGATTTATCCATAATGACTATGGCATCGCCCTTGTCCGCCTTAAGGATGACAATTTCAGGGTTGTCCCTTAGGGTTTTGAGGGTGAGAAACTCAGGCTTACTCAAGTTTCTTTTGGGAGACTTAGCCTTCCTAAGAATAATGGAGAAATCCTGCCTAATGGTCTCCTTAATATTATCAGGGAGATACCTGATGCCATATTCGATATTACAAATAATTTCATTAACGGGGATCTTCTTCGGGGCAACGGAAAAATTATATATATAAATAATAGTTTTGAGTATTTTTAAAATATTCAATTTTTTTTCAAATTATAAAATCAAATAAATTTTTTGGGATTCATTTTCTTTATTTAAAATATATAAATGTATTTTTAGTGGTTTCTTTTTATTTAAATAAAAGGATAAGTTAAATAATTTTTTTGCCTAATTTGCCTTAATATCTTTTACCAACAAGGCTATTCTTTCTTTTTTATTTTAATTATTGAATTATGAAAGGTATAAATCAATTTCCATATTTAAACAAGAGCTACATTATAGATATTCTCATTGGAGGTGATTGAGAAATATGTAATCATAATAATAGGCAAAGTATAAGTCTTAGTTTTAAATTTTATGTAAGGAATAGAATCTTGTTGTTCACCTTCATTATCCTGCACTCTAGATCTCTTTCTAGACCTTAAATCATACTTTTAATGTAACTCGGTTCGCATGAAATCTGTGAATTGCCTACAGTATTCATCCATTTCATCTTGATCAAAATATACTTCAGCTTCAACATATTCTCCCTCACAATCTTCCTCTTCATCATCTTCTCTTGTGTATATAGCAGATATTTGGTCTTCAGATTCTTTTTGTTCATCTTCTACTGACTGTTTGGGTGTTGCTTCTATATACAACGATGCTTGGACCTGATCTTGATCTCTTCTTTCTCTCTGCAAAATTTGCAGGGGTTGTTTTCTAAACTGAGGATTAAATACTCCTCTATTTTGTTGTACCGGTCTTTGGGAGTTTTTTATTTCCAATTCCATATTTACTAATTTGTTTGACAACTTCTTTATCACCTTTTTCATACCATCAATTCTTCGATCTTGTGGTGATTCTTCTTTTGCTTTTCCCTTCTCTCGGACTGACTGCTTTTCTTTTATCCTTCCAGTTGTAGTCATATTAGCTTTAATTTCTAAAGTATCTATCTGTATCTGCTCTAGAGTAGGGGATCTCCTATCTCTAAGTGTGAAACTAAAATCAATTTCAAAAGCCCTAACAAAAACCACCTTTTCTCGAAAAGGAGGGGGCTTCATTTCTACAGGAAAACTGTTATACAATTTATTAAATCTTTTGATAAAATCTGATATATTTTCATATGGTTTTCTTTTGATTGCTTTGAATTTTGTTAGTGAATATCCATGATCCCTTTTTTCACCCCATCTCTGAGTGAATTTATTTTCCAGTTCTCCCCATGTATAAATAGAATTATTTGGCAATCCCTTAAACCACTTCTAGCTTCTCCATCCAGAGACTGAACAAAAAGCCTCATTAAAACATCAATATGTTCTATATTCAAATTTTCAGCAAAATTACAAAACACATGCAAGTGTTTTTCTGTAGCTATTTCATCTTCTCTAGCAAAATGTGGGAGTAATTTAAGATGATCTTGAGGCATTGCATTCATTGGTTGTGGAAGGTTAAGTGGAGCATATATGTTCAACAAAAAGGTTGGTGCTGCCATGTTTGCACCTTGATTGATTGTTCCTTGGTTAGATGCAATCGATGAACCTGCTGTGAAAATGAAAGGAGGTGGAGGTAAAACTGATATGGGAGTGGGTTGATGGACAATGGTAGAGGGTCCAGCAACTGGAGTTTGTTGAGCTTAATTAAAAGTAAAAGAAACATACTCAAAGGAGTGTTCTTCCAACTTAGGTTTCTGGAAATAAATTGGTGTGAAAGGTGAATCTTGTTCCAAGAAAGGAAGTACTTTAGAGATATATTCAGACAAAGGATTACTAGAACTACTGCCAGGAGCAAACAACGTAGGACTAGGTGTTGAGGGAGTTTTGGGTTTCCGAACCCTTTTAGAAACCAATATTTCAGGGTCTGATAAAGCAGGGACCTTCTGTTGTGAGTTATATGACCTCGTATGAGGCCTTTTGTGAGCCAAAATTATGAGAATAACAAACACAGCCAAATATCTCCTCCTCACTGAACAACAAGAGGAAATAACGTGAAAATCCCAAGGAAAATAAACTTCGTCTCTTCATCCCCGGCAACGGCGCCAGAAAATGTTGTATCTTAAGAGACAATTCCTTGGCTTTGGAAAGGAATCGGTTCTTAAGACATTTTAAAGTGTGTCACAGAAATAATTTTATCACGAGGTATTTGCTAAACTAGTTTTTTAAAACCCTTAATGATCTAGAATAATAGAATATTTCACAATTCCATGGACTGCTGATATCTGAATGGAAAAGAAGAACTTTAGGGGAAACTTAAAGTAATATGATGTAAACATAGAATCTATTACTTTTAAGTTTCAAAGAGAATTCATGGAGAGAGAGGAAACTCAAAATAATATGTTGTAAACACAGAATCTATTACTTTTAAGTTTCAGAGAGAATTTGTGAAGAGAGAGGAAACTCAAAATAATATGTTGTATTCCGAATGCGGATGATGTTTAAGGCAGATGGGACGTTCGTCCCTGTGAGGTTCCCGACGTTGGGCACGTGGTGTGGCCATATGTCCACCCACAGGCGCATTAATCCTCCATTTAATGTTGCCAGCCCGCATAGCACTTGTGACATTAACTCATTCCACTGCCATAATTTTCCGCTACTCTGGTTTATAATGGCTCCGTTGCACCGAAATTATGTTCATGCCTTCCCTGACTGTTGGTCTCCCGCTCTGCAGAGGTGCCTCTGTCCTCCTGCTTGTGCCGAGCCAAGTGCTCGAACACACACAGGAAGACGATGCTTGTTGCTTAGCTGCATTGAAACTTCAATTTCACTATACACAGAGCGCACTCTGTTGCAAGAATTCTCGGCCCCCTGCAACGCAAGCCTCGCCTTTCCTATCTGAGCATTGTCATTCCCGTCCTAAGCATAGCCACTATCGCCCAAGCTCCACTGTCAGAATGCCTCGCCTTAGACTGAGGATGAGAAGCCGACGCGACACCAGCCGAGGTAGAGTAATTCGCTCTCGGTCCACCTCCAGTTCTAATTCTTCCTCTGAGGACTTCTCTCATGGCCATTACCCTGAACCTCGGAGCAAACGGGGAAGAGCCAGCCTTGCTGGGCAGGCGCATCCTATCCATGGATCCCAGTCTCATGATGCTGCATCTCCTTTGCAACCAGTCACTCAGCATTTTGATACCCCTGTCTCCACTCCACCCACCCAAATTGCTCTCCGCCAAACCTCCCATAGAGCCGAGTTCCAATTTTCTTGCACCATGGACCAACCCGTAATTACTGCTTTCATCACTGTCACCCTTCGGGAGGAAGCAGCTGGTAAAGAGGACAAAGATGATTCCAAGGAAAAGAGTGTGTCGCTGGAGATGGAAAGTGCTGGTAAGGAAAAGGAATCGATGAATGAGGCAGCTGGTAAAGCCACCTATGCAACAAATGAAGATGAAGAGGGCAGCAACAACGAATACAGATGCCGCATTGAGGAGGAACCTCCCCCTCCTGCAAATGAAAAGTAAACACGGTAACCTCTGCTGGAACACGGATCTGAAGCCCAGGTTTCATGGGTCGTTTTTTGTGTTTTTGTTAATCTCTCCTTTGCTGAGAGTGAAAAATGTTGTTTTCATGGGTAAATTTTTGTTTTCGTGGGTCCATTTTCTAAACTTAATGCCGGTTTCCCCTGTGAGGGAGGAAAGACAATTATCTAAGGGACTGGTTTCCCCTCCTGGGGAAGTCCAGAATTATGTATTTTTTGACAATCATACCCAGCTCTCAGGCTCACTTAGCTGAGGTTGTGGTCGCCATGTATTTTTATGTTATATAAATCGAAATAGACTTATTTAGAAAAGAAAAAAAAAATGTTGTAAACACAAAATCTATTACTTTTAAGTTTCAGAGAGAATTTGTGAAGGAAGAAGAGAAGGAGTGAAGGAGCGCTTATTAAGGTTATTTAAATATTACTTACAAACATAAATCAGAGACCAGATGCTTCTTTACTTCACTTCATTTAAGGAAGAAACAACATAAAATGACACAGGAAACACGAACCACCATCAACAGTCGCAGGAAACTTGCTGCTTCTTTCATTCATCCATCAGAAAAAGAAGCACAAAATGTAGTCTCCTAGAGGTTCGGAACTTAGAACCATTCTTCTTTCTTTCTATCTTTCCTAAATACATCAAAAATAGTTTGTAAATGCTAAAAATTCTTGAAGCTACTTCGACTACCTAAACTGTTAAAACTACTTATTACATTACAATTGAGGACATCACTATAGGTTCGATCTTAACAAACAATGAAAAGAAATTAAAACTTGGAATATTATTCTATTTGTTGAATCTAATTTGTTGTTGATGCGTCTTCCGGAAGTGTTGATGTGTCTCCCTAACAGATCAAACATCCTTGCCCTGCATTTCTTCCAGTTCAATATTTGTCTTTTCTTCTTGCCATCATGTCTTTTATGTTCCAGATGTGTTATTTGAATAGTTCTGCAATAACGCATCTTTGCTCAACTTGACCCAGCTGTTGCATTTCCAACAGTGACACCATGTGCTCCCTTTACCCGACTCTGCATATGCCTCTACGTTTCAAACAATGCTATCATGTCTCCTTCTGCCTGACTCTGCCTCTTCTGCTCGTGTCTGTAGTGTTTCGTCTTCTCTTCCCCTTTTCTCTACGTGGGGTCACTTACCCGAGTCCATTGCTTGCGTTCACGTTTCTTCATAAAACAACGCAACTGCATAAAATCCTGGACTTTAAATAAATTCAAATTTTCCTTTGAAAACTATCGCATTCGTCCCTTTATCTCATTTCGCATTTCAACATTTATAACATATTTCTTAGTGCCATTCCTCCTAATCTTGCGATGTGCGATGTGCGATAAAGGTAGGGATGATGTGGCAAGTGGAGGTGGGGCTGATCGCAAATCGCAATCGGCAATATGAAACCTTGTCACACTTCGCATTTCGGCATTTATAACATATTCCTTAGCGCCATTCCTCCTGAGCTTGCGATGTGTGATGTGCGATTGGAATATATTAAATCATAGTTCTGAGCTGCATCGCATCCGACCCTTGTCACACTTCGCATTTTGGCATTCATAACATATTCCTAGCGCCATTCGTCCTGAGCTTGCGATGTGCGACGTGTGATATGCGAGAAGGTCCCACGGGTGGAATTTAAATACTTTAGATCAAGCTCTGAACTATATCGCATCCTTCCCTCGTATTGCATTTCGCATTTCGATGATTCAACCTTGTTCTATTCCTCTTGAGCTTTGCGATTGCAATTTGTGATATGTGTGCAGGCCTTCCACATGCGATTGTGATTAAGCCTCGAACATTGTTCTGCACATATATTTTCATGACTCGACCCTGAACTGTGTGCAATGTTATGAATGCATCAATCAACCCAACTCTTGAATTGTTCTGAACGCGAATAAGCCCGACTTGACCATTGCTGCACGCTTTTCTTCTTTGCTGCTCCTTTGGCTTACATTACACTTCCAATGTTGTTGCTTCCCCGATTTTGGTTCCAATGCACATGTGATGATGAATCCTCATTGAGCTTTAGGTTATCCTTTCGAGCATATTACAGGTCTTCTTCAAATTTTAACAATTGTTCCTCAACAACCTTGAATTTCTCAGAACCTCTCTTGACTTTTAGCTGAGTCAAATTATGTTACAACAGGGTGATTGAGAAAGATGTACTATAATAATAAGCAAAGTATAAGTTAAATTTTATGTAAGTAAAACATTGAATTTAGATTTGAGTATATAAGAATGTTTTACACTTCATAAATTTATTAAATTATTTATAATTTAATTTATTTTTTAAATATTAAATAAATTTAAAGTTAATATAAATTTATGTTAATGAAATATGAATTGCAAATATATTTAAATTTCAAGATAGATTAATTAATAAAATATTTATTAAATAAAAAATAATATTATTTATAATTTAATTTAGTGTGTGTGTGTATATATATATATATATATATATATATATATATATTAAATGTTAATTTAAAATAAATTTATGTTGATGAAATATGAGCTATAAATATATATAATTAAAAAAAAATATTTATTGAAAGTAATTGAGGATAACACATTTCTAATTGATATCAATTATAATAAGTAGATTTAAGACATAGTGCACCATTTTTTTTTAATTAGACTATGACAAATACTATAAATTGAATTGTAAACAATTATGGTAACTTTGAATAATTACGCCGAAAGGCGTTCTCTTTGTTGGCTTGGGGTAAGCAGACACTGTTCACTCCAGCCAATGAAAATCCTTTGTTGTCGCCCTTCCAGCCACTAAAATTTAGACATGTGGCACCTCCTCCAACCAATGAAAATATTCCATTTGGCCCTCCTACTAGCTGTTACTTTGAAAAGTACATTTCAAAATCTTCAATGTCTGAAAATCTTAAATTCAATTTCTATAATTTGAAAATCATTTTTTATGCCCACTCTTACCTTACTTTTCGTTTCCCCTCCTCTCATTCAATGACAACTATGACATGCAAACTTTTACGGCTCTTGTGCCTGCAATCTCTATCTTCTTTCTGTCCTTTCTTTGTTTCATGTACTAAGTTCTCCTATGATTGTTTATCAACTTCAACCACCCAACCATTTAATGGATACATTGAATGGAAAACCTGTGGGTCTCACGTCAAGAAGAATGGCAACACAAGTCTACGCAACCCTTTAATGCCATGGAAAATCAATCCCCAAAAACAAGACAGAATTAAGAAGAACACAAGACAGAATTAAGAAGGGCACTTATAAAGAGGATCCAACAAATTTTAAATCAAAACGAAGAGGCTTAAGAGTTAAAACCTAGACTCGATAATGGTCAAACAATTCTATGCTTTTTAGATATTTTATTTTAGACTTGTATGTGTTTCCTCTCTAAAATATGCATCGTTACAAGTTTTATTTAAAAATTTTAAAATCGATCTGGATAAAGGTCAGACAGTTGTATTTTATCTTTACCCTAACATCAAAATGCTATACTGGTTACATATCATTAACCAGTAACATTAATGTTTGTTGGAGCTCGATGTTGTTCCCTCCTTAATGGTGAAAGTTGAAACAAGGGCTGGGATTATATAAACTATATAAAATTTATCTCTTCAGGAGGACCAAGCCGTCATTTCTACCAGACCTCATGGAAGTTGTCAATTACAGAGGATCAGCGCCAGTTAGCAAAGCAACTTGCCATTTGGGCCAGAACTCAGGGAGGTTGTCAATTCGCGAGATGTAGCTCCAATTACTAGCTACTGATGGGACGTGTGACATTTCTTCAAACCTGGAAAATTCAACACAGTGCCATGTTAATAACTGCTGGGAGACTTCAACAGAGTTCGAGGAGGGAGAATTAAAGATATTGCAGTACTGTGGCCATGCCTTTTCATGACTCCCCTCTCTTGGTGCTTACCCTTTTCCTTATTTCTGGGAAATCTAACTACCCATACTCCACATTCATTTCCATTCACCTTCTCTGTAGCCCTGTCACTTCGTTCCCCTGCTCATATATTCCGACCACCCTCTCCTGCCTTCCTTCTGTTTCAGCACTTGCCGACTTCCAGCTTAAAGGACTTGTGATTTGGAAGTAGTTGGTAAGCTTCCGTTACATGCAATAATCATGCACGCCTCCTTGCTAATCTACTTGTGAAGATAGGAGTTTTAGGAGGCAGAGCCTAGGTTAATTGGGTAGAAGATAAATTCCTACGATACTCGTTTCATTCTTCATTGTTGCATGTCTATCTGTCAAGGATTTCACTGGTTCATAAAATCCATCTCCTCTATTTCTTTGTTTTACTAAGCTTGCATTTTTTTGCATTGTTGGGGTTATACCTCATGACATGCCTATATAACACGTACCCAACCTTTGCCATCCCCAGAGGCAATACAGGGTGCCCTGCTTTAGCATTCTGTACTGCATCAACGACCAACATCCTAATGTTATCCACACATCTCCTATCTATAAGCCTCTGAACAAAATCCTCATCACACTCTTTTCTATTTAAACTTTCAGAACCATCCTTTATTTTAAGTTCTTCCTTCCATGACTGCATATATTTTTCATTTTCATCCCTGCCTTCTACAATAGAGGCTAGTACATCAGTTTCCACTTTGTTACTGATGCTGATGGCACATCTGGCAGAAGTCAAATTGTAACTATTTCTTTCAGGAATTATCTTCCAATGCAAGCAAAGCTTTGTATTTCTAAAGTTTTGCAGAGGGCCCAGGTGGTAAGGAATTGTGATTTTGGGCACATATGGATGGAGTCCCAGTGGATATCCATAGCTTATTTGGTTTGTGTATAACTTGCAGTAGATATTTGCGCCTCCTACCACATTAGATTTGACTGTGCTCAGACAATATAAATACGTGCTCATGGCAGCCATTTTTGAAACATATTGAAACCTCTTTATAATTCACTTCCCAGTCCTTGCGTGTCCTCGGAGCACTAGACCACCAAGGGACTACCCACCCTAAATATGTCCACTTTCTTCATCTCGAACGAATTCTCATTCTCCTTCTTCACCATGTTGCATAACTCTCCCACAGTTGGCGCGAAGACTGGAACATTGAACGTGTCCCTGCTCTCAGCCTCTATCAACCCCTACATCAAGCCTTAACTTCAGCAAAAAGATAACCAGGCATTGACCAAATAAATTGCATAAAATAACGGGTTATTAAAGGTAGTTTGATTGGCCAGCTTCAGTGCTGGTCGGATTCATTTTACTCGATTGGTTGGTTTGTCTTGAGTGCTTGTCAGCACCAGTTGAGCAGTCCCACTACAAGGAAAAGACCCTCTAGGGGAGGTTATAAAGGGGGTTTTTAGTGTTATAAAATTGGCCAAAATTGTCAAAAAAAACATATGTTACCACATCTGTTTCTGGTAACGGAGGTTTTGGCGGAGCTTTTAACGGAAATTCAACACAACTAAAAAAAAATGGAAGGCCGGAGGTTATTACAGATGTTTTTTCATCAGTGCTCTTATCAGGTTTTAACGCACCGGTGCGTATCGGTAGACAGCACACCGGGGCGATCGAAGGAGAATGCACCGGGCTATTAAGGAAAAAAACAACACCAAGCCTGGTGTTGGTGATACAATGCACGGGGTCATTCTAATTGGTCTTGGGATTTGAGCGGTGCCCATAGGTCGTATAAGCGCACCAGTGCGTGTATCTTTATGAGGCACCGGTGCTCCGTATCACAGAAAGGAACCGAGATTTTTAATTGGTATCGGTATTCGTGCGATGCACATGGCATCTACAAATGCACTGGTGCTTATAGATACATAAACACCCCGGTGCGCAGTATCACACAAACGCACCGATATTTATAACTAGAATCAGTATTAGTGCGGTGCCCATAGAATCATAAACGCACCGGTGCGTATAGACACATAAACGCACCGGTTTTCATTTTGTTTTTTTTAGAAACATCCACCTCTGACAGTCCAATTATTGTGATTGTTTTAAATTCATTATTCATCAAAAGTCGACACATCTTATAACAATATTCATATTAATTACATTTTTATTAATTCATTTGAATGTGTTGTTTGGATTAATTTGTTATATCATATCAGAATTATTGTGGTTTTTAAAAATTCATTATTCATCAAAAGTCGACACATATATATAATCTTATAACAATATTCATATGAATTAAATTTTTATTAGTGCATTTGAGAACGACAATGGAGAACGCAATAGCGACAATGGAGAACACAATAGAATAAATTAAAACATATTTTATGATTATATATATATATATATATATATATATATATAAGACAACCTTTATCATACAAAATGGGACAATTATTCGTATCCCTTTGTCTTTCAATTGGGACACTATGTCCATTACATTAAACAAAATGTCTGATTTCACAGAAATATTTCAAAAAATAAAATGCCTTGCTTTGATATCCAAATTACATAGTGATCATCATTCTTCGCTTGAATTGTTGTCACTGCTAGAGCTACTTCCATGACTTGGGTTATTTTCAGGAATGTTGTGTTCACGACGTTGATTGTTTTCTTCTTCTTCACTTTCCATCTACAAACATAAAAATAAACTGAAATGAGTGTATATACATTGGTGAGAATAATGAAAATTCCAATATTAAATAATATACATCAATGTAAATCGAAAAGAAAAATGACGTACCATAGCAACAATTGACTCATAAACTATACACATTTTTTCAAAACCATGTACCATGCCATCTTTCAAAATTTCATCTGTTGGCGCAGTTCCATACTTTGTTTTCTGCAAGTTTTATACCCCATGACAAATCATATATTTAATATAAAAGATGTTTTTGTTCTATTAATTATAGACGGAGCTAATTAAAACAAGATCGATAGATGCTTACAAATTCCACAATTAAATTCTGATATGCCAACATATACTCACAACCCATATTTAACCCAATTTCAATCAATTCGTCTGATGGTTCTTCTTTGTATGTTAGCACCTGTTTGATGACATTCAATGATGATTTTTGTAAAACAACTTAAAAAATACAAAAATTAAATCTAGTTAAGTTGTTATAAGGAAGTAACAATTACTCACAAACTTAGAGATCAACCATTTTCTTCCTTGTCGTCTTGTTTTATGTGCTTAATGGGTTCCATTTTCTTTTCTTTTCTGCAAGAAAATTTTTGAAAAATAATATTTAATGCTAAATTTTTATTTGTTGTACCTAATGATCGAAAAATTCAATGATTACATATTATATTTGAAGCATGTTGTTCTATTTGTTCCACTAGATCCCTCAAACTTTGTAAAAGTTTTTCCCCCTTTCGTTAACTTCTAGCACCACTCCAGATGAGCCAAGGAGCAATTCATTTTCATTTGCATGTTCTATTTTTTTTCTTTTCTTAGAACAACATTCCTTTTCTGAGTTGTTGGTCCCTGTAGAACATTAAACAGATGTGAATTAGTAGACTATTTGACACATGTTATCTAATAATTTTAAGTATATTATTAATGATAATTAAAAAAAGAAACTCATATTGGATCGATAGTATTGTTTCATTCACCTGATTCATCTTTTTGCAATTTTTCCATTAAACTTTTACGCTCTTCTGGTCGTAGATAAAAAATAATCATATCGAGCTTCGTCATTTTGTGGCTCTGCATGATACACAGTAAACAATACATATTAGTTAAAGTTACATATAGTTCAAAAATAATATTTTTTATAAAGAATTTACAAAGAACTTGTCTTTTTTGCTTTTCTTGATGTGTTAACAGTATTTTTGTTACTTGATATCTTGTCAGTCATTTCTTTATCAATCTGAAACATGTAGCATATCATTCATTAATATATTTATAAATAAATTCTCAACTTTTCAGGTAGAAAATAAATCGCAAGACACCGGTGCGCCTTTCATGAAATTCGCACCGCTGCCGGTGCGTGGACATATTAACAACGCACCGCAAAACAATATAATACACCGTATGGTGCGTTCGGTATTATAAACACACTGCAAAAATAGTGTTATAGACCTAACGGTGCGTGGGGTATTATAAATGTACTGCAAAAACGGTGTAATACACCTTACGGTGCTTTCCTAGTTAAAGAGAGCACCGGTGCCCTATTTCAGATTTGGTGCACGGATTTAAAAAAATGTTTTCAATTTTTTACGATACAAAACTTGTACGGTGCATTGTAATAATACAGAGCACCAGTGTGGTGGCGTACGCAGGGTGCACCGATAAAGAAAAATCCATTTTTTCAAAAATTCACGCTATGGCCGAATGGATTGAGATCTGACTATGCAAGTCGTCCTGTGGGTTGGACGTCAATCTAAAATGAAAAACCCTAATTCTGAAATCACAGAAACAAAGAGAAGAAAGGGAAAAAAACAAAAAAAATGAAGGGTTCAGGGTAAAAATGGATAAAATTGCAGGAAAAAATAAAAAATTGCAGAAAAAAAGTAAAAAATAAATAAATTTAATCACGAAATGGTTTGAAATTCTATGATAAAGGGCTTGAATCACCAGAGTTTTAGTTTTTGATTGTTTGAATAATTCTATTCGAACGTATTTCGCCATCCATAGTGCCCTCGTGCTCTCTTTCTCCAGGTCTGTCTCTTGCAAAAATCTGACGGAAAATTTTTAGGAAAAATATTGAAATAATGAAAAGTGTTTTGTATTTAAAGAATTATTTTATCAAATTAGATTTTCGAAAATATTTTGCCGCCCATTTTTCAAATTGTCGTTTTTTTTTTAACTTAAACAAAATAGAGTTGCATTTTTTTTATTTGCGTGTGTTCGTTTCCGATGCGCGGAAATGTGACACACCGGTGCGTTGTATTAATACGACGCACCAGGGCCTATTAGGATGATAAGCGCACTGGACTTTTTAAAGTTTTTTTTTTTTTTTGTATGTAAGATCATAATAAAATAACGATAATTATAAAGAACATGAATTTATTTTCATTATTTTCTAAACTTTATATATGTAAGATCATAATAAAATAATAATAATTATAAAGTACATGAATTTATTTTCATTATTTTCTAAACTTTATGTTACAAAAATTCGTATTATTCTAGATTTGTTATTTTACAATTATTTGCAAATTTGCAAATTTAAATATTTTAATAAAATCATTTCACATTAATACAATTAAAATTTTCACATTAATAGAATTAAAATTTTACAAATTAATATTTTACATACAATTACATTTACAATTTTACATATAATTACATTTACAATTACAATTACAATTTTACAAATATTTTACACACAATTCAATTAAAATTACAGTTACAAATACAATCACATATACAATTTTATATAGAATTACATTTACAATTACAATTACAATTTTACAAATATTTTACATACAATTCAATTAAAATTACAATTACAAATACAATTACAATTTGTGAAATTTACATACAATTACAATTACAATTACAATTTTACAATTTTTTATATATACAATTACAATCATTTCAGAATAAATTAAATATTACAATTAAAATTAAAATTTTACATTAATAAATATTTTACATACAATTACACTTAAAATTACAATTAGTACAAATACAAATACAATTTTACAATTTTACATAGAATTAAAATTTAAATTACAATTACATTCACGACATAATATTTAATAAATATCACGGTCATTTAATAATATTAAATTAATTAATAAACATCATCACGATCATAATAACCATCGTACAAACATCATATTCGACTAATAAACACATTCAATTAACATCAAATTAACATTATATATTAACATCATCACAACACAAACATCAAATATACATCTCAATATAATGTCAAATAACTCATGCGCCTCTCACATATACACATCTATCTGCAAGCTAAACATTAAATGAACATATCTAACATGACTAATAATATGCGCCACATCATGATGATCATCAACATGAAAATTAAGTACAACTGCAACGTGAACATAAAATACATGGACCATATATATATATATAATGTTAAAAATATACAACTGTAATATAAATGTTATGGATCAGGCACTGGTGGTAGTATAACAACATCAATAACACTAATACAAGTGGATGCGGCCTGCTCAGTAAAGCTGGGTGCAGCCTCGACAGTCGATGGTCGACTAGCTTGCTCATGATCATGATGATCACTAGTACTGATGGATGCATCCATTGGTGGTAGTACAACATGATCAATATGAGGCGTGGTAGTAGTGGAGGCCTGCTCAGTCAATAGTATTGCAGCCTCAACAGTCGATGGTCCAGCCTGTTCATGATGATCGCGACTAGTACTCATGATGGATGCTACAGGCTGCTGACTGGACGTGGCCGATGGTCCAGCCTCATCTCCATGATGACTAACTATGTCAGATGTTGCCAGTGGAACCTCATGTTGATCATCAGGTGCGCCGCGAGGTGAACGATCACAAGATGCATCTGAGTCACTGCTAGCGGACTGTCCATCATGTGCCGCAAATCGACTACGCATATAGCTACGGACAATCCTCCTCAGTCGTGTAACAGTTGTCGTAGCTCCTACGACATGCCGCATCAGGCTATACATGTCACGCGGCATGCCTCTCCACATCCGTAGCAGTCTATCATCGCCCTGTAATGAGCGAGCCTGATGCCCACATCTGAAATCAATCCACAGAGTTGGCTGCCCAACTCCATTCGGTATCTGGTCTCAGGTCGACCACGCCTAGCAAAAGGCGGTACCGGTGCACCATGAGGCGCAGGATCAGCATGTCTCTCTGCTTCACCACCAACCTCATCCTTCGGCGCATCAGCCATCTCTTGATCGTAATCATCAAGATCGACACCTGGATCATGTGGTGGATCCAGCATCTCATCACCATCAAAAGAGCCAATGTCTGCAAAATATATACAAGTACACAACAATAATTAGACAATTTCATTACACAATTTAATAAAAACAAGTTAAAGAACATGTTAGAATAAATATAAATAAACAGTAATATTACCTCTATCATCTGGCAGCTCATCAGGAGTGAAGAGGATATTGGGACACCCTCGCCAATCTAGTCCAGCATAGGGAAATGGGACCATAATGAATGGATGCAACCCGCCAACACTGGCTAGTAAGTCCAGCGAATCATGTGATATCCTCGCTGGAAACATAGTGTCTCCCCTCCTGGGCATCATCTACCCCCACATGCGCATCCGGGCCTCGAACATCGACTTACGAGGCTGTTGAAAAAAACTAGGTCTCATCTTTGGAAACCTCTAAAAAAATAAACATAACAACTCTGAAGCAAAAGGGAAGTTGACCCTCCCTTGTGCATGAGCATGACATCTATCTAAGGTCGTACAAAAATATCGCAAAAAAATGGCAGACCACCTGACAAGTCGTGGCTGATGTACTAAAGAATCAACATAATATAAAAGCAAGCAACTAATGCGTTGCCCGTCACTAGTGTTGTGCAAAATGATCGAAGCAATAATAGAGAGGCACTGCACATCCTGTCTACTAAAAGCACCTATACATAACTAACCTCCAGATATCTGAAACTCTGAAGGAGATAATACATGTGCTCCAATGTATCTCTGGGAGTAAACTAACTGACTTCCCGCTACACAACAGGCTGGCATGCCTAGGAATGAGGGAAAATCCACCCCTCTCCTCGATAGTCCTGTAATAAAATAAATGTCCTCCTCAGTGGGTGTGTACCACTGGTCAGGACCAACCTGAAAAGCTTGTCGGTGGGCATTCCACCTGTCGATAAGATGTCTCAAAAGCACACTATGGGCCTTTAGGTCGAAAATAGCCTCCTCATAGAACTTGAGGAGGCTAACCTGCACAAGGATCTCTTGGGTATCTGCAGTAATAGGGCGAGGGCATCCATCTCTCTCCCTCTCTCTCACTTCCCATTGGAAAATCATGTCATATTGTTCTGCTTGTTGTTGTTGTTGTTTCTCCTGTTCTCTCTGAATCATTGCCATATTAAATAATTTTTTTTTTTTATTAAAACAAAAATGTATTTATAAATATACATATATAATTTTTTTTGAAAAAAAAACAAACATACTTGAAAATATGATTAATTTGACAGTATTGTTTTCTTTCCTTTTATACATACAAACCAACATCCTCTTCTCAACCATTTAATGCCCATGGACTCTTTAGCATGGAAATATTTCAGAAGAACGTATTTACAATATTGAAGTTATGCAACTTCCAGTAGTGTTTTTGAAAAACAAATTTAACAATAGAATGCTTTTAAAGTAGGGATTTATTTTTAGTTCAAGATACAACACAACGGGAAAATAATTTTATTTATTATTATTATTATTATTATTATTATTATTTTAATTATCAACACATCACTTTTCCTATCGCCAAGTATATTCAACTAACTTTTCTCGGTGCATTTTTTCCCTTTTCTACCATACATTTCCAAACTCTTCGACATCCTTCTCTTCACCCTTTCAACATGCACGTGTCTTCTCATAAAAAAACACACATGTGCAGCATTTATTAAAAACAAAAACAACCCTTCACATCACTTCTCTGCTTTCACCTCCAGATTTTCTTTGTTGCTTTGCTCAGTTTCAGCAACATATCAAACTGCACTACACCACCGTGCTGCCACTTCTTCCTCCTCTTGTTAGTTTGCCTCCATTTCGAATTAGCACATCTCCCCTTCGTATTTACTATAGACACCATTCACTTCTCGAAATTAAACCCATTCAACCTTCAAGATTATCAATTCTGGTTTCTTTCCTTCATCTCTCTTAAATTGGCAATTTATAAATTTTCCTTCCTTTATGTACACACCTTCTTCTTCACTTTCTTGACCTTAATATGTCTATTCGCTTGCAGCACCTTGTTTTAACAACCCGCCCGCATCGCCATGGAGACATCCTTAACTCGCAATGCTCTTTCTTCGCTCCTCGCTAGTGCTACCGACCTGCAACCAACCCTCCAGATCGTTGCACTTGAACAGATAAGTTCTGCTCGGACTACAATGCCTCATTCACTATGATGTCACTTGTTCCTTCTCTTTCTTCCAAATGGGCTTTCCTCTATATTGAACAATATTTCTCTTACTCTTTATTATTGTAGAATGTTGTAACACTAGCCACTTCCTACCAGAATAGACCTTCTCTATTTGCATACTTTAAAATATGCTTCAGGTATACATAGATGATGCTACTACTACAGGCATACATCACATATATAGTACTTTAACAAATTAAATCAGCAACCACCTATTGTTGAATTTTGTGTCCATATACTGCACTTGATTAAATTATATTCCCCTCTTCTAAATTATTACGCTTTAATTATGGCCGTGTATGATTAGTGTTGCATAGTGAAAATTGATGAGAAATTCGAGTGCGTTACATATGTTCAATTAAAGTCAGTGATGTCTTGGGAAAGATCTTTACGATGCACATTGAACAAGAGATTCCTGGTCTACTGAATTACATGCTATCTATTTATATCATATTGGTTATGCATACATATTTAAATCTCAAATTTTATTTTCTTTATATGCTCTCATTTGTCATATGTTTAGCTAAATAATCATTAACTTTCTTTGCCATATTTTTTAAAATTAATACAAATCTGAGCATGCCTATTGTGTGTTGAAAAAATTTTCCATGAGAATTTATGGATTTATTTATTTAATTTTACAATGGTGAATGAGTTATTTGTTAAAGTAATTTAGGAAAGCCTCAGGATCAAACATATCACCAACAACCCATCAACCATATATACTTGAAACTTGGAACTCAGCTAGGACAGAGACACACAAAGACCATTGTCCTTCTATATTTACTATGGTGTGTTGACTACATAACGGAAACGACAAAGACAAGTTGAAAGTCCACCTATTTCTTGTTCCCCTCAATTATAACAAATGAGTTTGGAGAATGAATAAGCATAAGGGAAAGCAATTTAAGTTTACATTAGAAGCATTTTCATTTGCATTATATTGGATTATAAATCGATTCACAAGCTAAGTTATTGTTTAATTTAAATTAGATTGCTTGTAATTTAAATTATATTGATGGTAATAAAGTTTTAATTTTATTTTTAATTTTAATAATTAGAGTATTTCTATATGTTATTTGAGTAAATTAAATAACTTTGAATTTTATAATAAGGAAAATGATTATTAAATTTGTTGGTTTGAAAAGTTGAAATTTAATTATATAAAGTATTTTTGTTATGGAAATTTGAAATTTTTATTAAGACATAATGATTTAAGAGAAGAACCACAAAGTTATAAAATGAAAGTCATGGAGATGAAATTACCTAAGTTGATTGAAGTTGAGCAAATAACATCAAACATAATATAAAAAAACTCTTAGAATGAATGGCTCTAAACTCAATATATATCTTTGAAAATAGCACAAATAATTATGTTTCATAGTTTAAAAGCCAACAATCCATGTAATCAATCAATGTCAGATTTTACACTCGATAAGTTCACATTCATCATGTACCTTTACATGTACCACAACATAATTCACGGCTCCTCCTTTTCACGTTTCCTTGCACCCCGATACAATTGCTAGTATATTACTTTTGTTAGAATATAACTAACTTACTACCCAAAAATGCAATAAACAAATGTTGTGCAGATTGAATAGTGAAGGGCCATAACCAGGATCACATTATTATATTGACCATGAGTTTGATGGGACAAAGGACTCGGGAATTGGGAAAGGGAACACTAGACAATTAGACTTGGAAATTGTGAAACAGAACACCATAAAATAAATGTGTATGCTACGTGGATGACAACCTATCTTTCTCTATATTTGTGCAAGACAACCTATCTTCCTCTATATTTGTGCAAGATAGGGAAGTCATTTTATCTTTCTCTATATTTGTGCAAGATTTGGAGGTAAGTTTCATTGAACTTATCATAGCAGAGCGAGTTATTTTCGGCAAAAGGAAGTGGAACCCAATTTGTAAACCCGCACCCACGAGAAGTTGACGCCCGTTGAGGGTGGTATTTTGTGCGGGACTAAATTTCGAAATTAAAAGACGTACATGTTGAGAGATTATGTACGAGGATTTAATGAGGCGTGGTTTATAATGAGGGTTGGAATTTCAAAAAAGATTTATTTTTTAAAATTAATAAAAGTTGGAATTTCAAAATAGATTTATTTTTTTAAATGGATGGTTTTTATATATTTTAATAATTAATAGTTTTTATATATTTTTATTTCTTTTCAAAATTTAAAAAAGAAAAAATTTGATAATTGATGATTTTTTATATATTTTTATTTATTTTCAAAATTTTAAAAAAATAATAATAATAATTTAATTAAATTTTAACTATATTTAATGAAAAATTTACTCATTAAATTTCATTCCCAAATTTCAATCGAGTAGTCTTTAGTGCGACTTTTTGAAGGCTTTTACGGTGTAATTTCTCTAAATTCCTATTGAAAAGAGAAGTTTGATCGCTAACTTTGCACAATCGAAGTGCTCTAAAAGTTTTTGAGGGTGCTGAATCCAGAGTCAAAAAACCAGTTTGAATAACAAAAACCAAGATTTTACTTCAAAAAATTTCACCGGATTCCAACACCTGAAACTTCAAAAAGTCAACAACTCCAATTTCAACACTAATCACAACTCATAGTGCAACTCCAATTTCAACACTAATCACAACTCATCATCACATGTAAGAGAGTCAAATGAAAGCGCTTAATTTTGATGCCGGAGCTATTTAAAACCCAGAGAATCGTTGATCATGTTAAAGAACCGTTGATGAACGAGGAATGGAAATGAATCGTTGAGAAAGAATACCGGATTTGTAAGAGTGGCCGACTTAATTTTGGGTCGATTTCACTTAAGGTGGAATCCACGTGTTGATTAGTTTATGGATATGTGTTGTGGAGTTAAAGGTTTATCGTATATATAGTGATATAGTAAAAGGAAAAAGAAATTTCAATATTGGTTAGCTTTTAATTTTTTTTTGGTGGTCAAGAGACTTGTTTTCCCTCAAATAGGCTGAGGCCATAGAAGGAAATGACATATGTATTGCAATCTGTTTTTTTGAAATATAAAAAATGGTAAGAACCTCTCAAATTAAAAATAAAAATAAAAATGAAATGAAATGATATTTTAAATTTTATAAGACTAAAAATAGTCTATGGACTACTAGTTTTTTTGTTTTTCTTTCACTGATAAGATAATGCCAAGAAACGGATGCTATGCATCATATTCCAAAATGAAATGTTTTTCGGATTCTACTGCCTCATAGATACAAAATATACACCACATTTTTCGCAAACTTCTTTAAGCCTTTTAATAATAGTGAAATAATGATAGCTAAATAAAATCCAGACATTATAAATAAATCTAAATATAAATAAATAAAATAAAATAATTATTAAAACACAAATTAAAAAAAATTAAAAATTGTCTTGTAAAATGAACTTTACAAAAATTTTGTATATTTTTTAGTTAAATCTAAAACAATTTATTGGTCAAAGCATATCGAATTTATTGGTGATATCCTGCGAGGCACGGATGATAAAACACAAATAATAATTACGACTTTTTATTATTAAAAATTATATCTTTTTAAATAATATTTAACCCTAATTTTATTAATGACAATATTTGTTATGTTTATGTTTTAAATACTATTTGTTTTATATTTTCCAAAAAAAATATTAATAATAAATTTTATTTATCAATTATTATAAATTATCTAAATATTTAGACATATATTTTATATAAATTAAAATTAAATATTAAAATAATAAAATTTAAATTAGATATCATTTTTGAAATTCAACTGTGTTAATTAGTCATTTATTTATAACTATTTCTATGAGAGATAGTTGTAACTAACTAATTTTTCATGATTTTTGAATAGTCTACTTAACACTCATTGCATCAGTATCTATGACCATTTCCATGAGAGGTAGTAGTAACTGAGTAATTTCTCATGATTTTTGAATAGTCCACTTAGCACTCATTGCATCAGTGCAACTATCACTTATGTGGTTTGCACCGGATAATCAAGAATTCCCAAAAAATCACCCATCCCAAAACTCTTGTGACTCAAGTACCCTTAACTATAAAAATTTTCCCCACAATCAAATCTACTTAACTTATTATTCCATTTATACTCCAAAAATCCCTCATACTTAAAATTTAAAGTAAATATAGAATTTGTTTTCAAAGAGCCGCTTATGTACAATTAACAAAAGCAAGTGGCACTGGAAAGTATATCCCATAAGATATAAAACGATGACAAAGGCATCCGCATGTGAAAATTCCATTACCCCTAAAATCCATCTGATCTTCCCCCTGCGACAGTTTAATCCACTATAATCTTAGCCGTCAGAATTTTCAAAAACTTATGTTCAAATCTGTTCGTATCAGCGCAGCCACAGTCAAATAACAAAGTTAAACTGCATGTACAGATAAACATTAGTTAACTTTGTATCCATACACTAACTAAGTTAAACTGCATATACAAATAAACACTAATTAATTAATTAATTTTGTAGGCATACACTGTCTTGCCTCGGACTTTATAGCCTTAATGAAGGTGGCACAAATTGACATTGCATACTAATAAACATTAATTAATTTTGTACGCATACCTTAGGCTTTCATCATTGACATTATAATCTTAAAAAAATAAACTTTTTGTAATTGACATTGCATACTGATAAACATTATTGCCTCAGGCTTCATCATTGACATTATAATCTAAGAGAAAATATTTTTTTTTAATTAAAGTGAATTCTCATAGTAGATTGAATTAGTGATTTCTCAGGAAGAAGTGTCTTAACAAAATATTTATTATTATTAATATAAAACACTATAAACTATTTACACCAAAATTATATTTACATAATTATCATTTAATAAAATAAAATAACAAAACTACATTATTTGCACGAAATTTTATTTATCTTATTATTACTAGATAAAAATATTATTATTCCATTTATTTCTCAAAAATGCAAAGAGTACATTGCCCATTCTTTTTTTCAGTCAGCATAACCAAAAATTTAAATCTGAACCGTATATATCTAACCACATTTAATATCCTATAACCTAGAAAATAATTCCCGGAAGACCGGCAATGAAAACGGTTCTTTTTGGAGAAGTAATCATATCTACAACCCACAATCACCAGGCAAAGGGTACTGACAATATGTTTGATTGTTGATACAGAGGAAGAGGCGCTCGTAAGCCAAGCCCATCTTGGTGGAGCTGAAAATGGCCAATCCATATGACCTACACGCTTCGCCTTTTCTCTTCATTTCCTCTCTCCCATCCTCTACCACTCGCCGAAGAGCCTCGACCAACGAAGCCACGCTGGGTGAAAAAGTGTAACCGAACTCCTCTTTAACAATGACGCTCCCTCTGATGCTCGGCAAGTTCGTTGCCAGCAACAGATTTCCGCAGAGAATAGCTTCCAGGTTAATCTGATCCAGCCCCTGAAAACGCATCGTCGGATTCAGAAATATGTCCAATGAATTATAAAAGGCAACCAGATCCGAAGTGCCGAGAGAACCCAACACCTTCACCCTGGGCTCCAATTCCCTGTAGCGTTGTTCCCATGGCCCGCTCCCTACGACCACGAGATAAACCCCCTCGTACTTCTTCGAAATTTCCACAAATGCCTCGAACAGAATTGGGTGCCCCTTGTCCTTCACAAGCCTTCCCGCCACCCCCATGACCACGCTCGCATTGAGAGGGACACCAATTTGGGCTCTAAACTGAGCACCGATGGCGTGGTCCGACCGGAACTTAGCCTCGTCCACGCCGTTCAGAATAACGTGTACATTCTGAGGAGGCAACTGATAGGTGCTCCGCAGGACCTCGCCCGTGTAATCACTCGTGGCCACATGGTGCTCGTATTTGCCGAAAAACCGTATCTCGTTGCTCAACCCAAGCGCCCGCCCACTCAACCGAGCCCTGAACTGCTCAGACCGTGGCTCACCCGGGGTCCTGGCGAGGTCCTGGAATATGTCGGAGTGTAGCGCCTCGTACTGGATTCCATGCCACGATGCCGCTACGTTGCTTAGTCCCTCGGCTACCCCGTGAGCAACGCCCACGCTCTCGGAGTGCACAACGTCGAAGCGCCGAGTCGCGTTGTGCGCTACGAACATTTCCCAGGCCCTGCGGAAATCGAAGTTGCCCACGGAATTTTTCACCAGATGAATTCTCAGCCCGGGCTCCTCTAGCTTTCGGGTATTCTCACTAATTCCATCCGCAGGGGCGCTGTAAACATATGTTTCGTGGCCCCGGGCAGCCAGTGCCCTGTG
This sequence comes from Pinus albicaulis, assembly GCA_034641835.2. Lineage (NCBI taxonomy): Eukaryota > Viridiplantae > Streptophyta > Pinopsida > Pinales > Pinaceae > Pinus > Pinus albicaulis. The sequence goes on along the minus strand of CM076572.1, from coordinate 228,376,743 downwards.
CAGTGTCAATTCGTGGCGCTCCATCCCCCCGGGTTCGATTCCCACCGGCCACTTCTTGACGAACAGAGCCAGCCTCAGCTTCTCTGGCGGGTTCGCAGCGCCGTAACGCAGCCTGTTTCATGAGCCTTTCAGGTTTCGTAGATCGCCTGACCATTGTCCGCAATCTGTTCCTCTGTTCGCTTCAGCTTTATGTAATTTTTCTAGCGGGCATCTGCAGATGAGGAGGGTGTATAGAAGAAAAAATAGGGAGATTGCTGGAATAATGGGCCAACAGAGTTTCTTGTGGTGAGCAGACTGTTTCGATCTAGTGCCCTGATCGATAAGATATTTGGCGTTTCTTGTTCCTGTTGAGCTGATCAATCCCTTGGACGCCATGGGTGCTGAATTTAGTGTTCTCTCACAGTGAAGGACAAGGGTTGTGGGATGGGCGACAGGGGCCGAATTTGTCAATTTAGTATCGAGAATGTGGGGTAGATATTGTGAACCAGCGCAAGGTCTGTTAGAGAGAGGTACTAAATGAACGTAGTGGAATAAGGTGTTATTTTTCTGAGAGAGGTACTAAATGAAAGTTGTGGAATAAGGTGTTATTTGTCCCTTTGGATGTGGTTAAATCTAGGGTGTTTCCTTGGGTGTTATTTGTCCGAGAGAGGTACTAAATGAAAGTTGTGGAATAAGGTGTTATTTGTTCCTTTGGATGTGGTTAAATCTAGGGTGTTTCTTTAGATATGAAGCAGTTTTTTTTTTTATTAAATTTGTTAAAATCTGATAATATAATTTCTAGATGTTTTGTTGTTTAAAATACATTTTCGAATGCATAAATTGATTCAACATTTTGAAATTTTTTTACCTCTGGTACAATAGGATTATACAGATTAAACAATTTGAACTCAAGTTTTAAAAAATCCATGTCCAATTTTAATTAAAAATATTTAAAATAACTAGGATTATATAAATTAAACAATTTAAACTCAAATTTTTAAAAATCCATGTCTGGTTTTAATTAAAAATATTTAAAATAACTAGAAAAATGGTTTTGAAAAAGTCATTTGGTCCATAAGTTAGACGGTGCCCATATATACACACTCAAATAAATTTATCGCCTATATATATAATTCAAGGTAATGAGATGTTCTTTTTGCAAGTAATAGTGTAAGTATATTCATTTCTCTCAAAATAAAAATAAAATATTCTCTAAATAAATAAATAAAAACAATGCTAGCAATAATAAAAAATTATATATATATATATATATATATATATATATATATATATATATAGTTGTCCATACGACTTGATATAATTTCATGGAAAGTAATTAGAAATTAAAAAAATATGTAGGTAAGATGTTTAAATCTTATACTTTTTCAAAATATTTTAACACATCATATCAACTTCATATATATTTATATATATATGAAAAAGGTTAAAAGAAAATATTTTAAACGGTTATATAGAATAAAATATCCAATGTGAATTATGAGTAAAATGTTTTAATATTAATTAATATTGACATATATTTAAAAATATATTAATAATAAAAAAAAATCAGGAAACATGTTATGTAGTCTCTATAATATTCAAAAATACAATTTAAACAATAAAAAATTACATATTATTTTTTTGAGCTTCAAAATAAGTCTCCACATAAAAAAATGTCATCCCTCTCAACTCATGTTAGATTTGTATTTCAAATAGATCTATATTTGTAACAAACCTCTTACGTGAATTCACATGGTAAATAATTATTACGTTACTAAAGATTCGGTTTAATGTAGAACCAATTCTTGATAACGACCCGGGTAGTCTTTATTTACTTAGGGAAAGAAGTAGTTGGGAGCGCCGAAAAACAGACTCCACTCCTCTAGTTCTTGGAAGGAGATTGCTCCATCGATATACCAAAAAGATTTTTACGGAGCCCTTGGTTGGTTTGAGTGCGTAGGTTTGAGTGAGACTTAGCCCTGCTTCTAATCCATGGTTGGTCGAAAATCTGTTAGTGTTTCAACTGAGACCAGAAATGATTGTTGCCTGAAACATGGATTTGGCTCGTGTGGTTCGTGTGAATATCGTACAGCATGCATGTGAACTGCTTTCTCTGTGTCGAGAATCAAATAACGACATGAGGAGATGGAACTTTATGAGATAAGTAATGTGCACAACTAGATTTTACTTAATCTACTATGATATATATGATTGTAGAGAGGTTTTTTGTACCTGGTGCACAAGCCATATTTTACTTAACATTTACTATGTTATATTTCTTGAAAAAGAATATATGGAAACCTTGCACAAGAAGACAAATAAATCATGAAAACACTAGATATTGGACAGATTTCTTGGAAAGTACATGCATTCTAATAGTTTTTCTTTTGAGAAACGAGAACAATGAAAACAATAGTTAAAAGTTAGAGTTCTCGACAATAGTTAAAAGTGAGTTCTTGGAAAAGAAGTGATAATAAATCCAATATTATTTTCTTGAAGATGAATGTAGATTAAAGAGGGTAACCCTTGAAATATTTTCACGTGCGATGAAGAAGAAAAGAGAAGTTTTCTCATATTAATATTCTTGGAAGAGTTTTTATGAATCTGTATACATACATTAACCATGTTGTGAATAAGTATATATAGTTTATTATTGTGTTGTTAAATATTTATTATTTAACAAATCCATGAATAGATCACCATGGTGTTTTTAAATATTAGTTATGTAATAAATCCATGGATAGTTTACCATGGTGTTCGTAAAGTTTAGTTATTGAATAAATCCATGGATAAAGGAACTATTCAATTATATTCCTTAGAAGAATAAACTGTGTGATTACTTCTATGGTATCATGACTATGATGTTAATTTCTTTTGGAATAAGATCATGCATAGGCATGCAATATTTGTATTAGATTTCATTGGAAAGAATATACATTTGTTTTGGTTAATTGATATACATGTATGGGTAATGTTGGGATAACATTTGGAGAATAAGACACGTTTTATGTTATAATTCCTAGAAATATGTGTTTGCATGTTCTCTGGTATTAATTACTTCTTTGGAAAGACTCGTGAAGGAAGCTATGTGCTTCGTTGTGTAAGCACTCCTTTGGGGAGACTCTTTTGGAATCTATATGAATTTGCATAGCCTAAGGGTTAACTATTTTGATTAAAATCTATATAAATCACATGCACAAATATCGTAATTGATGTATCAGTTTATTTTAAAGAAATGATGGGGAGTTGTAGCTATTGTCTTGTAGGAATGTGTGCTTATGCGAGGGAAACATTAGTTAATGTGATTACTTATAACTAGCACATATGTAATATGTGTTGTTAAAGAGAGAATGTCAAGGTATTTTACTTTCATGTCATGAATATACAAGAGTAGATGGAGAAGCCTCTCTAGTATAGATATATAAAATAGTTGATTAATACTTTATGAATATTGACATCAATGTATGTTGAAGGCATCATTAGCAGGGAATGATGGTGATACGTATGAAGGAAATAATATGCTTAACCTGGTGGTAGGTAAATGATTATGGTTCATGCAGATGAGTGCGAACTACCGGATGATCCAGTGTACGATGGACCATTGTAGGTACATCCATGCCATCAAGATATGAAGATATGAAGACCAAAGGGTAAACACTATCATATTTATTTGTAATGGCTTTAAGCTAGATATTTGTGTATTTCCTTGTAAGAATTATAAACGATGGTTAGGGGATGGTCTCCTTTAAAATCCATTGAGTGAGGGTTGATCACCCTCACAAGCGTTTAATAATAAAATTAAACGTTTGCTGGTTTTCACCCTACGGGGTTTCCAGGGTATATTGGTGTTCAATGATGTGATTGATTATTGTGTCAAGATGATGATGTTGATTCCTTTATTGTTGTGAAGTTCCATAATGCCAAGTAGGTGATGACTACATAAATAATGAAATAAGTGGAAGGTTACATCATACAATATTATGTTAATGTATTGTAATGGAAGTTGTTAATGGTTAAGGAGCTTACTATTCATGTTCTAAAAGTTACACTATGAACTGGTAAACATTCTATGTAATGATGAGTAAGAAATATATAATAGTGAATGGATAGTTACCCATGAGTAACTTGTATAAAAAAATTTAACTCCTTACATTTCTATGTGAAGTTAACGGTGTATGTTACAAGTGGTATCAGAGCTAAAGGTTGCAGCACTGGCGCCTTTGGGATTTGTTAAGCGGAAAGAAATTGAGAGATCCAAGATGAAGTGCGCATATGTGAAGGAATGCATCACATCTCTAATCCAGGTTGAATAAAGAGTTTCAAGAGATAAGTATTATTATCTTTCTTTTCCTGAAACAATAGTTATTGCATTAATGGAAAATAAAATGCGTACAAAGTAAATAGCAATAAAGTTAGAGTTTCTTTAAAAATGATATATCTTTTCCATGTACGTAAAGACAAACTTACAATGTAAGTTCTTGAAAAGATTTCTATTATGTTAATGTTTTAGAAAATTTATATTATTCCTAGAGATATACCATGGTAAAAGACCAAACTACTATGCTAGTTTTGCTGAGAAAAACCCATGTGAGTTCTGCAAAGATTACTAGTATGTATCTTGAAAGGTGTGAGCAATAGTAAAACATAAATAAGTAAACTTGCTTGCCTTTATATATATCTTATTTAAGAAAAGATATGAAGCTTGTTTTTTTTTAAAAGGGATTTCGTATCGGTGTGTTAAATGATAAGGAATCCAAGTTCTTTTCTTGAAAATAAATATAGGCTAAAGAGAATAACCTCTTGAATATACTACATTGCTAGATGAATTACATGTACAGAAACTAAAGTAATGTTTTGGTTCCCTTGAAATATATACATGGCTAATGTGGGTATAATATTTCGAGAATAAGGCATGTATTCTTATGTTTTATTCCATTATTTTTATGGACAATAAAACCATGTTTGCATGCCTATTATGTTATATGTCCTCAAAGAGGAATCATGAGTTGCCTACTTGATTATGTTAAGTACTCTGTTGGGAAATTAAGATTAGAATCTTTATGCATTGTATGCATAGGAACAATAGCCAATGTGTTAGCTTTATTATATTTGCATGCTCCAAAGGAAAAATATGAAGTGTTGGGTCTTTTGTAAAAGTTTAAGTAAAGCGAATGCACATTGTGTCATTTTCCATTAAAGGAATTTTTGAACAGATATAGTGATTTGTCTTGTACGAATGTGTGCGTGTGTGAAAAATGTCATAATAATGGGAGAGTTATTTGACATAAATTGATAATTACTTACTCACACTAATGTAGAGATGTTAGAAGAAAGCATGTTGTGACATTATATTCACATCTCATATATGCACATGAATAGGTGTTAAAGGATCACTCAAAGATTGATTATTTATTGATTAAGGCTTTATCTAATCATGCTATAAAATCTTGTCGATGTTGGTAAAAGAAAACATTGTTGTAGAGGAGAAATGTGAATTTCCTGATGGGGATGAGTACTGCACTAGGGAGAGAAGCTCTTCAAATGAAATAAAGATAAGTATTTTATTTTATTTTAAGAATTCTATGCATATGCATGTTGATTTCCTTTAAAAATGAATTTTTATATACATGGCATTGCATGAGATTAGCTTCCATTTAAGAGAATTCTTAAAAAATTACATGCTATTATAATATAACTTTTTCTGCATAAGAATATGCATATGAGATTAATATGTGTATTATGCTTTATTTATTTAGGAAAGAAAGTATAAAAAGCATGAAATAAAAATAGTTACCTTTCATTTGAGTTTGAAAAGAAGTAATTGTTTTTGCACGCAATAAAATTTCTAAAGTTACCATGCACTACTTTAAAAGATGAATGTGTATAGTGATGTTGTGTGAAACTAATGCATGAATGCAAAAGATGAGGAAAGTCCTTATATAATATGATAGAGTGTTAATATTAAATTGAATAAAACCTATTAATGGGTCAAGTTGTGAGACTTAACTAAATGACTAGTTGACTGACTAGTTTTTGCATGAGTCGTCATGAATGCATTAAGATTATTAGTGGCATGGAATGAGTAGTTTTAGAGTGAATCGTGTCATGGATGCATTAAAATTATTAATAGCATTGAATGAATAACTAATGAAATTTATATGCACAAATCGATTTTGACTAAAGCTAATTGAAAGTTGTGAACAAGTGATTATGATAATTACTTCGTGTGCCAGTTTGTTGGAACAGAACATTATGGGAATTGGAAATGTTTGCACTCATACCCTAATCATTATTGACACATACACATTAATGAATATTTGTATATACTTTTATGCATGACGACATTGTATGCATGACAACATTTTATGTAGGAACTTAAAATGATTGCGTAAGATAATATGTGCTTGAGAAATGCATATTTACGATTAGCATTGTTTCTTATAGTAAGCATGGGTAGCTTAATGGAAACAGAAAATCTGTGAAAATAAAACATCGCAAACATTGCAATGTGAATTACAACAGTAAATGTTAAAGTATCATGTTTTTTTTTTTTTAACTGAAACGTTTATATGTTTTTTTTTTTATTAATTGGGAAATGGCTGTCCGTTCCGAAACTAACTCGTTCATACGTATTCGATCTCCGCCGCTTCTCAATTAAGGTGATTCAGGGCATTTGAACATAACTTTCGTTGTTAACAAAAATAATCCCTTTCAAGAGAACAATGCCTTTGTTTGCCATTTGATCCTCTTCACTGTTTAAATTTCTGAGAATATGATAAAATTTGCAGCTGTCAAAGTATTGGAGAGCTCTTTTCAGTCTATCCAAAGTTTTGTTGAGGCTAGGATTATTGAATCGAGCACCCATGTTTAAATTTTTTATTATTAGCTCTGAATCTCCGAATACTTGCAGATTTTTAACACCTTTGTCTCTTGCAATTTGGCAGGCTTTGAGAAGCCCAGGAAGCTCAGCTTGATTGTTGGACTTCTGACCTAATCCCCAATAGAAGATATCTTTAGAATAACCGTCAGTAGAGTAGATGACTCCCCCAGCACCAGCTGCCCCTGGATTCCCTTTAGACGCCCCATCAAAGAAGATTATGGATATTTTTTGAGACCTCCACCAGCTTTGAAAGAAGTCCTCTTTATCTCTTAAGCGCCATCCCGGGTTACCACTATGTGGTGTAGGGGGGTTTCTGCTCGGATAAGGCACTAGAGCCCCTAACCACATCTTTTCTTCTAACATAAGTAAAGGGTCTTCTTTTATATACTGTTGTTGGGCCGCTTCCATCAGAAAGGCCTTGGATTTTGCATCGATTTGCAGCGGAGTGTCCCGCACCTCTTTGAAGATTAGCTGGTTACGTGCCAACCAAAGCTGCCAACATACATATTTGGGGACCGCTGTCCAAATTCTGCTCCAAAATGATTTTTGGGGGATATGATGGGGGTAGAGTTGCCTCCAAGAGGCAAAGAGATCATCTGTAGAGTTAAAGGATGGGACAAGAATCTGCAAGTCCATTAAGATGAGCCCCCAGACTTCTTTTGCAACGCTCATAACCCATAAAGAGATGTTGACCGTTTCCGAATTGCTATTGCACATCACACATCTATGAGGCCCTATAATATTCCTTTTCTCCAACATTGTCTCCCGTAAGGATTTTGTTATGAATCGCTATTCAAAGAAAAAAGTTCACTTTTGGAGTGGCAAAAGAATCCCAAACATTTTTTCCGTAAAGCAGTGCTTATGATTACCGATTTTTGGAACCTTGCAATGCTCTATAACCTTCTCACGGAGTAAACGCCGCCTTGCCCCATCCCCAACCCGTCTTTTGTGGCTCGATGAACAAAGGCCGACAAGAAGGTCTTCCAAGAATGATTGTTGATGCGCTACCGTCCGGACACCATGTAGATCCCAACTCGCCCATTCTCTACGCCGGTTCCATTTTGAAAGCTCGTAAAGACTTTTTGACTCCAAATTTCCTTCTGGGCCCACGCTCTAAGTTCTATAATATTCAAGATCCTTCCGTAGGGCGTTCCCCATGATGCTGTCCGTCCACAGATGGATGCGTTTGCCGCTGCCTGGGATTCTGTATATTTGTTTTATGAAATGTTTACTGCTTTTGCAACATAAACTCCAGACTTGCGTGCTGTTGTCTGTGGGCATGCTTAACACGTTGCTGAGATCTTTATTTACGCCATACTTTGACCGCAGTGTGATGCTAACTGGGTGAGTGGGGTCGTGGATCAATTTCCACAAGATTTTTCCTCCCAAGGCTAAGTTAACTAGCAGGGGATCTCTTATTTGTAGCCCCCCCTCCTCAATTGGTCTTTTGACAACATCCCAATTCACCAAATGCATTTTTTTTTCGTTGCCTTTCCCTCCTTGCCACAAAAAATCTCTGAGGAGTTTGGAGATCTGCTCCATGACGTTTCTAGGTGCCAAAAGGAAAGCAGCCTGGAAGATTGGAAGCGCTGACAGCACTGAATTGATCAAGATAACTTTGCCTCTCGTCGCCGTAAACCCCCTTACGTCGTGAATTTTGATTTCATTTTTGCAATTATTTCACTCCATAATGCTCTTTTATTGATTCCAGATATAATGGGCAGGCCGAGGTCTTTGAATCTATCCCAGTTTGATTGTCCTTTAAACCCAAGAAGGGAAGTTATGCCAGCAAGTTCTTGCTGATCAATATTCCAACTAAAAACTTCACTCTTACTGTCATTCACTGCCGCTCCAGAGACTTTGCAGTAATTTCTGAGGACGGTGTCAAATGCTCGGGCAATTCTAATGGAGGCTCCACCTAGGAGGAGAGAATCATCTGCAAAAAGTGCATGATTCGTGGGCTCAGCTCCTATTGATGTTTTGAGGCCCGGTATGTTACCATCAACTTTTTCTGCATTGAGCTTTCGGCTTAAGGAGTTAGCCATAATAATGTACAGATAGGGGGAGAGAGGGCATCCCTGCCTTATGCCTCTCATGGCTTGGAAAAAATTTGTTGGTCAACCGTTGACTAGGGGGGCGATCCACGGATTGTCAATGCAGGCTTTGATGAGATGAACAAAAAAGGGCGAGAAGCCAAAGGTAAGAAGAACTTTGCTAAGAAAAATGCGGTTGACTCTATCAAACGCATTTGCCATATCTAATTTTATCACCATTCCTTTCTCTTTTCGTTGTCTGCTGGAGTGGATTGTCTCCTGGACCTGGATTACATTATCCAGGATATGCCTACCTTCCACAAAACCACTTTGGGAACTGGATATCACCCTTTTTAACAGTGGCTTAATTCTATTTGCTAACAGTTTAGCCAGAATTTTATAAGACGCATTACACAACGAAATAGGCCTGAATCTAGAAAAAGTTTCAGGATTGGTATCTTTGGGGATTAAAGCTAGGTAAGTGGAGTTGGTTCCTCCACCTATCTTGGCATTTTTCATAAATACTCTTATCATTTTCTGCAGGTCTGCCTTTATTATATGCCAGCATGCTTTAAAGAAATGGATTGTGAATCCATCAGGCCCAGGTGCCTTGTCCGCCTCCATGGCCCATATTACATTTATGATTTCCTCCTCCGTTATGGGTCTGCAAAGGATTGCATTTTCTTCAAGGCTGATGAGGTTGGGTATATTTGAAAGAAATGAAGTAGTTTCCTCATCATTACTTTGAGCATCTGCACTGTATAGGTTCTTGAAGTGAGCTTCAGCAGCTGCCTTGACTTGATTGAATCCTTTGCAGACTTGACCTTCTGCTGTTTTGATTTCTGCTATATAATTCCTTGACAGTCTTGCTCTGTATTGCTTGTGGAAGAAAGATGTATTCCGATCCCACGCCTTTAACCACAGACTTCTAGATTTAATTCTCCAATATTCTTCTTCCTTTCGGAAACACTGATATGATGTTCGTTGTACTTGTATTTATGTTTCCAACAAATCTGTTGTGATATCTTTACTTTCCATGTCGGTTTGCAGGGTTTGCAATGAATGGAATACCTCTTTTCTTTATTTAGGAGGAGTATGGGTTGGTTTCTTAATCCAGTCTTTCAAGGCTTGTTTTGTAGCTTTCAACTTTTGCTCCCAAACATAACTTGTGGATCCCTTTATGGATTTGGACCAAGCCTCTTTCACCGTGTCTAAGAAACCATCTCTCTCAATCCAAAGTGGGCTGAAACGAAAAGGGATGGGACCAATGTCTTCTTCTTCTTCCAAGAGGAGCTGAATTGGCTTGTGATCAGATGTAAGTTTTGGTAAAAATTTTGTGATGATGATTTTTTTATTCATCATAATGGAGCTTTGCACCAGAAAGCGGTCTAGACGTGCAGAAATGTGATCTGATCCAATCCGGTTATTGGACCAGGTATATATGCCACGAACTGGGTTAAAATCCAACAGATCCCAGCTCTGGTAGAGCTCCTCCACCATGGGCAGCATGGGATCTCTGCTGGCAATTCCCCCCCTCTTCTCTTTTACTTTCATTATGATATTTAGATCACCTGCTATAATGATATTGAGGGGGGAAGATAGTTCTAAAAAGGCAGAGAGGCTATTCCAGCATTCTCTTTTTTCAGTATAAGAAACTGGCACATAAATATTGAAGAGAGAGATAGTTAACTTACTTTCTTTGTGTTTCAATTCCGTGAAGATCCAATGTTGGGTTTCATGGAAGTTATTCAGTTGGAAAAGATCTTCAGTCCAAAGAGTTGCCAAGCCCCCGGAGGTACCCCTTGCACTGACTGCTTTGCCTGTTTTTTTATTCCACTTTGATCTACTGATCTCTAGAAGGGCCTACCCTTCTATTTTTGTCTCTTGGAGCATGAGAATATCTGAGGGTTCAACTTTCAAAAGATCTTTAACAACCTCTATTTTGGAGGGATTCCCTAGTCCTCTACAGTTCCAAGAGACTAGCTTCATTATTTATTATTTTTTTGGATGTGGCCTCCCTTGGAGGGCCTTGGTCTGGTGTTTCACCCGATAGACATTTCTATTGTGGGCTGACTTCCTTGTGTTTTGAGTCTTTCTGCCTCCTCCTCCCTCTTTTCCTTTCGGGATTTCCTTCCTGCTTTTTTTGATGGACGCTCGTAGGTTTCATCCTCCGATGAATCCGAGCTCTCCATTGGTTTTTTCCTTGCTATATCCGCATATGATAGGTTGGTGGGGCTACCTTGATTGGTATCGCTCTGGGTTGCTTCCACTCCCTCTTTGTGTGAAGGTGGAGTATCTTCCTGCTCCTCATTCTCCTGTGTTGAGTTAACTTGGTGGGTCTGTTGAACACATTATGTCCCATTTGGATTCTCGTTGAGCACTTGTCGTCCCATTTGGATTCGTCCCATTTGGGGTCTCATGGAACACTTGTCGTCCCATTTGGATTCTGTCGTCCCATTTGGAGTCTGTTGAGCACTTTCTGTCTCCTTTGGATTTGCTTCCTCTTCTAGGTTTATTTTGGATCTGCTGGTTTCTCCATTCTTGTTGCCTTTTCCTGTACCTCTTTTTGAGTTTGCATTTTTCTGAACTAAGGTCCATTGGTCCCCGTTTTGTTTGTCCACTTGTTCCTCCGCCTTCTTCTTGCAGTGCTTTGCAAAATGACCGTGTCCGTGGCAGTGTCTGCACTTAAAAGGCAGCTGCTCATAGTCCAACTCTTGTACATACGTCCACCCAGCTACTGTAAGTTTAATTGCTTCTGGTAACCCTTCTTCCAGATCCACTTCGACACAGAGGCGTGCACAAGAGTATTGGTCCTTCCTAGCAGCTTGGTCTATGTATTTACCCAAAGCATTCCCTATGATCTGGAGGGTTTTGTGATTCCAACAGTGAAGAGGCAAATGGGGAAGCCTAACCCAAACCGGGACAGCCGAGGCAACGTCCTGAGTGGGGTCAAAGTCAGGAGACCATTTGTTTAGGTAGAGGCCTTGGGGGCCCATGAAGTACGGTCCATTTCTGAAAATTAATCCTTTATCGTTTGGGTTTTCGAAGACAAAAACAAAGAAGCCCTTACCTATGAAGTAACTTTTGACTCCTTCCTTGATGAGAGGCTTCCAGTTTCTTTGTGTCCACTCTTCGACCGATTTTGGCGAAGGCCAGAGGCCTGTGAACTGGCCTATGAGGCCTCTATCAGCCAGATTCAGAGCGGCTTTTCAAGTGTCTTCTTCGGGAAGAGCTACTGATGGGATAGAATCCATCTTCTTAACAAACCTCCGCAGAGTCGCAGAAGGAGGGCGCTTTGGACCAGATGCAACTAAAGACTTGAAGGCCAGGACCTCCGGAGGCAGAGGGGGAGCGTACACCCCATCAATATCCATGATTCGATCTCCCACCGGGAAGGCCGAGCAGAGAGGCGCAAGAGACACAAATACCGGAATGTACCATCGCCGCACACAGCACGAGGAGGCATGGTGGGGGCGGAGACAACCCCGGACAGCAACAGCTGAAATCACCAAGAAAATTTCGAACCCCCCGCAACAAAGCTCCGCATAGGCAGAAAACCCTTCGAAGAACAGCCCTGGCGCCGCTCCAGCAGCCCAGAAAGCCGCGCCAAGCAAACCAGATTCAAACCTAACTCAGGAATGTAGAGTGCCTAGAATCCAATCCAAAGAGATATCCATAACTATGTTAAAGTATCATGTTTTCAATGTGCATGACTTTGTTAATTCGGAAATTATAATGTACAACACATGTATGTTACTTCCAGGGGGGAAGTTGTGACAGCTTCATTAAAGTTAACTAGTATTAACTAGTTAAAGACAATTTGTTTAGTTTTCTTTTATATGGCAAGAAAAAACTTAAATCATCAGTATTGATAAAGAAAATTATCTAATTTGCTGAAATTAATTAATGAAAAGAAATTTTTTTAAGCTAATGGTAAAAATGTTTCCAAGAATAGGAGGTGGTTGGGGACAGTTGGAAAGACAGTCACCTACTCCTCTGAGGATAACGCTGAATCCCAGAGAAGGAGTAGGGGTTCTGTGAATTTGGTAAAGGGGAAGTATTTTCTAGAGTTGGTTGGGACCAGTTGAAAATAACTTTCAGCAGCCCTTGTAAAGCCAGAATATCTGAGTGTGACTGGATTGGCCATCCAGAGGTCACATCAGAAAAATCCACTGTTAACCCGTGGCACCGTCCAGATTCTGGAGCTAGGGGCAAGTGGAGGACGTAATAGCCTCCCTTGATGGTTGGGAGGACCACAACTTGAAAGAATAATTTTCCAGATAAGTATACAAACTTTTTAGTGTGTTGTGCTCTTTTGAATTAATATGGAAAGAATGACTGTCTGGATGTGAAAATGACTCGAATTGGTTGTAGAAACCAACTCCCATGGGTTAGGAGGAGCATTTTGTTTACCATTGTGGTTTTTATAACAGAACAAGTTAAGTAAAAGTTACGTGTTATATCAAAATGAATTTTTATATGTATTGTGTAAATATCTTATGTAGATATTAAGAGAAAATGAGCTTAGCGCTCGGAAAATGAATTATTGAATGTTTAAGTTCATTTATTTACTAATTTGTTTGAATGTCTTAGCAGAGGCTAGCATATGCCCATGGTGCATGGATTGACCATTGGTATGATCAGAGAGCTAGGTGCTCTCTGAGTACTTCTGAAGTACTATGTGGATGTCTTTAGCAGGAGCTAAGACAGTGTGCACATGATGCATTGATGAAAGGGTTGGTTCTCTTTGAGTACTTGTGGAAGTAATTTGATTAAAACATCTCTTGATATTGCAAAAATGTTTGATAGTTGCAAGTATTTTCATTTTATTGAAACTATGTGACTAATGTGATTGAATTGTTAGTCATACATTACAGGCTCTTTCCATGGAGTGTTGATGGGTTGTTCAACCATTCTCAGGGAGATTGCGTAAAAGCCATCATTGCATCCAATAGTAATTGGTAAATAATGGTAAGTTCATATAGAGATTTTTCTATATTTTTTTGAATTGAATAAGGGATAAGTAGTAAAAAATGGAAATGAAATATTATTTGTGCTATACATGCTTATGACTACGGATAAAAACAATATTGTCTCAATTAATGGTATTTAATGAAACAAAAGTGTTTCATTGTGAAGGGGAATGACCCCCTTTGGGTTGTTTATATCATTATATCATGAGTATAAGTTTAAGTTTCAGTGAGAGAAGCACACTGAGGACAGTGTTCTCTTCAAGGGGGGGAGTATGTAACAGACCTCTTACGTGAATTCACATGGTAAATAATTATTACGTTACTATATTTTAACTGTTTTATAAAGATTCGGTTTAATGTAGAACCAATTCTTGATAACGACCTGGGTAGTCTTTATTTACTTAGGGAAAGGCGTAGTTGGGAGCGGGGGAAAACCGACTCGACTCCTCTAGTTCTTGGAAGGAGATTCCTCCATCGATATACCAAAAATATTTTTACGGAGCCCTTGGTTAGTTTGAGTGCGTAGGTTTGAGTGAGACTTAGCCCTGCTTCTAATCCGTGGTTGGTCGAAAATCTGTTAGTGTTTCAACCGAGGCCAGAAATGATTGTTGCCTGAAACATGGCTTTGGCTTGTGTGGTTCGTGTGAATATCGTACAACTTGCATGTGAACTGCTTTCTCTGTGTCGAGAATCAACTAACGACATGAGGAGATGGAACTTTATGAGATAAGTAATGTTTTCTTATTTTTTGGTGATTATTTTCTTCAAAATAATTTCCATGTTTACTTGTTGATGTGCACAACTAGATTTTACTTAATCTACTATGATATATATGATTGTAGAGAGTTTTTTTGTACCTAGTGCACAAGCTAGATTTTACTTAACATCTACTATGTTATATTTCTTGAAAAAGAATATATGGAAACCTTGCACAAGAAGACAAAGAAATCATGAAAACATTAGATATTAGACAGATTTCTTGGAAAGTACATGCATTCTAATAGTTTTTCTTTTGAGAAACGAGAACATGTATTTGCACGAATGAAAACAATAGTTAAAAGTCAGAGTTCTTGGAAAAGAAGTGATAATAAATCCAATATTATTTTCTTGAAAATGAATGTAGATTAAAGAGGGTAACTCTTGAAATATTTTCATGTGCGATGAATAAGAAAAAAGAAGTTTTCTCATATTAATATTCTTGGAAGAGTTTTTATGAATTTGTATGCATACATTAATCATGTTGTGAATAAGTATATATAGTTTATTATGGTGTTGTTAAATATTTATTATTTAACAAATCCATGAATAGATCACCATGGTGTTTTTAAATATTAGTTATGTAATAAATCCATGGATAGTTTACCGTGGTGTTCGTAGTTTATACATGTTGAATAACATTGGATAAAGTGAACTATCTAATATATCTTTAGAAAAATAAACTGCAGATTATTTTATAATGCAGATCATACGTTAATTTTGGAATAAGATCATGCATAGGCATGCAATATTTGTATTAGATTTCATTGGAAAGAATATACATTTGTTTTGGTTAATTGATATACATGTATGGATAATGTTGGGATAACATTTGGAGAATAAGACATGTTTTATGTTATAATTCCTGGAAATATGTGTTTTCATGTTCTCTGGTATTAAGTACTTCTTTGGAAAGACTCGTGAAGGAAGCTATGTGCTTCTTTGTGTAAGCACTCCTTTGGGGAGACTCTTTTGGAATCTATATGAATTTGCATGGGAGCAACATTTGATATGTTAGCTTGCATTCCATGCTCTAAAAGTAATAGCCTAAGGGTTAGCTATTTTGATCAAAATCTATGTAAATCGCATGCACAAATATTGTAACTGATGTATCAGTTTATTTTAAAGAAATGCTAGGGAGTTGTAGCTATTATCTTGTAGGAATGTGTGCTTATGCGAGGGAAACATTAGTTAATGTGATTACTTATAACTAGAACATATGTAGTATGTGTTGTTAAAGAGAGAATGTCAAGGTATTTTACTTTCATGTCATGAATATACAAGAGTAGATGGAGAAGCCTCTCTAGTATAGATATATGAAATAGTTGATTAATACTTTATGAATATTGACATCAATGTATGTTGAAGGCATCATTAGCAGGGAATGATGGTGATACATATGAAGGAAATAGTATGCTTAACCTGGTGGCAGGTAAATGATTATGGTTCATGCAGATGAGTGCGAACTACAGGATGATCCAGTGTACAATGGACCATTATAGGTACATCCATGCCATCAAGATATGAAGATATGAAGACCAGAGGGTAAACGCTATCATATTTATTTATAATGGCTTTAAGCTAGATATTTGTATATTTCCTTGTAAGATTTATAAACGATGGTTAGGGGATGGTCTCCTTTAAAATCCATTGAGTGAGGGCTGATCACCCTCACGAGCGTTTAATAATAAAATTAAATGTTTGCTGGTTTTCACCCTACGAGGTTTCCAGGGTATATTGGTGTTCAATGATGTGATTGATTATTGTGTCAAGATGATGATGTTGATTTCTTTCTTGTTGTGAAGTTCCATAATGCCAAGTAGGTGATGACTACATAAATAATGAAATGAGTGGAAGGTTACATCATACAGTATTATGTTAATGTATTGTAATGGAAGTTGTTAATGGTTAAGGAGCCTATTATTCTTATTCTAAAAGTTACACTATGAATTGGTAAACATTCTATGTAATGACGAGTAAGAAATATTTAATAGTGAATGGATAGTTACCCATGAGTAACTTGTATAAAAAAATTTAACTCTTTACATTTCCATGTGAAGTTAACGGTGTATCTTACAATATTAATATGTTAGATGTTTTAAAATGTGAAATTACTAAATACATCGAAAGTTACAATTATAGATTATATATAAAATATTTACTAATTTAACTTTATGAATGAAATGGTTGATAAACTCTTATTTAACCCAAAAAAAAAAAACAAAACAAAACAAAAAACAAAAACCCAACCAAACACTAAGAATAATGGCTTCGTTCAAAAGCCAATAAAATACGTTTCTGGTGGTGAATAGGTAAACATAGTAAACATGCTCGGAGGAATACAATAAGGGGCTTAATTTAATTGAAGAGAAAAAAGTCACAATTAAATCCCAACCATACCCTTAATTATTTCTTATAATTTAATCATTAACTTCGGAAGCGCTAATTTGAAATAGATCACACCTACGGACTTAATTATAGAGAGGATATAAAGTGTTTAGTTCATATTATTGTACCTGCCTTAGCAGGTATTATGCATTGGGTTTTTTGTGATGTTGACATTAATTTTTCTATTTGCAATTTTTTTTTTATAATTTTCCATAGTTAAACATTAAAATTTTTTATTGTTTATTTATTTAAATTTATTTTTCTGATTTCTTATTGGTCTATACTTTGAACATGTTATTGGAAAATGCTTTGTAAATTGTGGTAAAAGTACAATGCATAATTAACAAACATTTAATAACCCAAATGCAAATTTACTTCATAATATTTGAGGCGAAGTTCTCAAGAAAACCATGACAGAAAACTAAATGACCCCGCGCGACCAATCTTTCGATGTAATGACAACCAAGGGAAGAAGGCACGGGAAGAAGCTCCTTCCACCTACCGATGTTTTGTTCAAGTTTAGATAATTAATTTAAAAAATAACTCGTCACAACGTCTCAAATGGATGCAACCTAATTAATAACCCTGAGAGTCAATATTAATAGTAATTCTATGCAATTTGTCAATGGATGCAATGTAATTAATAACCTTGGGAGTCGTAATTAATAATCCGATGCAATGTTTCAATGGATGCAACGTAATTAATAATTCTCCGCAACGTTTCAATGGATTCAACATAATTAATAATACCGAGAGTTGTAATTAATAACGACATCTGCAAATAAAATTTTTGAAGCCTACAACGGATGTTCCATTCATACAAATTGTTTGATTTTACCATTAAGTTATTTTCTTGATAATATCTCTATTAATTTTATTAGTAGATTCCTTACACAAATACTTTTATAGGACATCGTGGCAGATATTGTATACAATGGAGGAATATAAACTAATTCAAATAAATGCTTGTAAGGAAGGTTTATTAAAGGCTTGCTTTAAGTTAAATTTGTTTTTGATAGACAATTTTTTTGAATCATTTTTCAAGGGTCGGAATAAGATATTATGTATGACAACGTAAAGAGTGGAAACTACTTCAAATATATGCATTTCCATGAGGACGTATGATTATTAAAAATGAATGTTCTAAAATAAATTCATTTTAATATATTAAACGAGTTTGTTAATAGGTTTTGTTGATTATGGATAAAGGTTAATCTTTCAAAATTGTTAGAAACTCAATTTAAACTTCATATATATATTTGGGTTATTTATTTAAATTTTATATATTTAATTAAAGCATTTTTATTTTATGTTAAGGTATTTTATTTTATATAATATGGAATTTATATATAATCTTTCAAAAATATACATAGAATCAGGTTATTACTACGCGTGCCTAATTTTTAATATAAAATTTAATTATTTTATATATTTTTTAATTTTATTGATTAAAAATTTATAAACTCAACACTAAAATCTATTACCCAATTTTTTAACTCTTTTTTTTTTAATACCACATTACAATAATTAGATCCTCAAATCAGAAATTTTAGTGTATTTTTTTTCCTAAGTGAAATATGAAAACTCTATATGTCATTTTAAACTTACAATCAATAAAGCAATTTTACCAAGCAAAAACACAACAATCCTTACATTTGACTTATATGCTTATTATTGAATAGCAAATTATTATTGAATTTTAGTTCTAGTATAGCATAAATTTTGTCTATATAATATTAGCTCATGGTAGAGTAACAAAAGCTATTTACAATTCAAAATTTTCCATAATAATTTAAGCTTAAATTTCCATGGTTAATAATATTATTTAATGCATATATTAATTATTTTTATAATTAATATTTTTTTAAATGTGAATTGTATTAAAATGACTTTACATTATATTTTAGCTCATTCTCAAAATAAAATAAAATAAAATTTATATACTGTTGTGTAACCAGCTCCAAAGAGAGAAGAAAAGAGATACTCACGCCTTATAAATGAGCCACTTCGAGGGGGCAACCTCCAATACATTACATGAATGAACAATTCTTGGATGATACAAATGAACAAAACCTCCTTCTATATATAGGAGTCCATGGGGCCACAATATAATCCTAGTGGGGCCACAATGTAATCCTAGCCGACCTAACAATAATAATGTAAGGGCACAATAATAACAATATGGGGGTTACAGGGGTACAATAATAACAATAAGGGGGGCTACACTAAAATAATAAGGGGCTACACTATTAATATAGGGGCTTAACATGCCCCTCTCCTTCAAACAAGTGTTGTCCTCAACGCTTGAGTAGCTCTGGGTGCTTCTGTATAAAATTATCATCCTCCCATGTAGAATCTTCAGTGGGTAAGTTCTTCCACTCGATGAGATACTCTGAAATTGATCGATTCCGTAGTTGTCGAGTTCTTGTTTCCATGACCGCTTCTGGTTCCAATATGATTTTTCCTTCCTCATCAAGTTCTCGCAATATTGTTTGAACTGGAAGATTTTCTCCTATAACCTTCTTTAAGCATGAAACATGGAAAACTGGATGTACTCGCGAAGAAGCAGGAAGCTCCAATTTGTATGCCATAGTACCAATCTTTTGCAACACCTTTTAAGGACCATAGTACTTTGGCGATAATTTATTATCCTTCTTAGCTTGCTTGAGGGACATTTGTTTATATGGTTGTAGCCGTAAAAATACCCAATCTCCTATATCAAAACTTCTCTCGCCGCGATGTTGATCTGCCTGTTGTTTCATTCGATTTTGTGCCAAATTCAGGTTATCCTTTAAGAGCTGGAGAACTTCTTGCTGATGCTCGACGTGATCTTCCACCGCTTGAACCTTCGAATTTTCCCTTAAAGATGATGTGATCGATGGTGGATGATATCCATAAAGTGCCATAAATGGGGTCATTTTTGCTGCATTATGGAAGAAAGTGTTATACCACCATTCAACGAGAGGTAACCACTTGACCCATTGTGTTTGTTTATCAGATACAAAACAACGAAGATATCCTTCCAAACATTTATTTACTATCTCAGTTTAACCATCAGATTGAGGATGATAAGATGAGCTATGAGCTAATTGAGTACCCAAACAAGAAAATAACTCCGTCCAAAAATTTCCGTAAAAATGGGATCTCTGTCGCTCACAATAACCCTTGGGCTTCCATGTAGCTTTTGAATTTTGTCCACAAATGTAGTAGCAACTGTACTTGCTTTAAATGGATGAGATAATGCACAAAAGTGTGCATACTTGGTAAGTCTATCAACTACCACTATGATGACATTCTTTCCTTCAGACTTAGGTAAACCTGTGATAAAATCCATTGAAATCTCCTCCCAACGCTGACTTGGAATGGATAAAGGTTGTAGAAGTCCCGGGGTCTTAATTGTCTCCACTTTATTCTGCTGGCAAACCAAACATTCCGCCACAAACTTTTGAATATCAGATTTAAGGCCATCCCAAAAAAATTCTTTCTTCACCCCGTGGTAAGTTTTTAAAAATCCTGAGTGTCCTCCTAAAGGAGAAGTGTGCAATTCCAAAAGAATCTTTTGTTTTAGTTGGGAATTTTTACAAAGATATAAGCGATCTTTGTACCATAAGGAATCATTTTTCCAACTAAATGTATCAGATGTACTAGGATCTTGCTGCAACTTTTGAATGAGTGTCCATACATCTTTGTCCTTCTCCATTCATCTCTTGCTTCGGTTATCCAATCTGGTTGGATAATAGAAATGGCACAAAGCAATGCTTCCACCTCTTCATTCTTTCTTGAGAGTGCATCCGCAACAACATTAAGCTTTCCTTTTTTGTAGATTATTTCAAAGTCATAACCCAACATCTTTGTGACCCATTTTTGCTGCTCTTCTGAAGATAGTCTTTGTTCCAAAAAGTGTTTTAGACTATCATGATTAGTTTTTACCTTGAAGTGTCTTCCCATTAGGTAAGTTCTCCATTTCTTTAGTGCATGCAGTATTGCTAACATTTCCTTCTCATAAATAGGTTTCTCTAAATACTTTCCTTTGATTGGACGACTTTCAAAAGCAATGGGTCTTCCTTCCTGCATTAAAACTGCACCAATTCCATTTCCTGAGGCATCACATTCCACAAGAAAGGTTTTTGTGAAGTCTGGCGTAGCTAAGACTGGTGCTAGGCACATTGCCTCTTTAAGATGTTCAAAGGCCTTAGTTGCTTCAGGAGTCCATGAAAATGCATCTTTCTTCAATAATGTTGTTAGAGGTGCTGCTATTCTTCCATAATTCCTAACAAACTTACGATAATAGCCTGTTAACCCGAGAAATCCTCGCAACTGCTTTATTGTCTTAGGGACTTTCCATTCCTTAATGGCTTTAATTTTGTTAGGGTCTACTTTAACACCCTCGTGGGATATGATATGACCCAGATATTCCACCTCTTGTACTCCAAAGAAACATTTGGATGCTTTTGCATATAATTGTTTCTCTTGCAATAGTTTGAGCACCCTGTCAACATGCTCAACATGATCCTTCCAAGACTTGCTATAGATTAGTATATCATCAAAAAATACTTGAAAGTCAAATTTTCTGGCTAAATTTAAAATGAATCATCATCCCTGGAAAATTATATTTGTAGTGCACCAAAGGTGCATGACATTAATTCATAATGACCTCCAGTTCAAATGCTTAGTAGAATGTCTTCAGACTTTATTCTACTTGATGATACCACTTTAATGAAGAACAAATCTCAAAATAATTGCTCCCATGTAACCATGTCCAATTTCATTTGTCACAGGAATGGGAAATTTATCTTTAATGGTGAGTTTATTGAGCTCCCTATAATCCGGACACATTCGCCATGATCCATCCTTCTTGTGTACCAATACTACAGGGGCAGAGAAAGAACTTTGACTGGGTTGAATTATACCCGCCTCTAACATTTCTGCAATCATACGTTCAATTTCGCTCTTTGGAAGTAAGGATATCTATAAGGCCTGATGTTTGGAGGAACACTTCCTGGAATCAAATGAATAGCATGATCATGATCACGAATAGGTGGGAGTCCTTTGGGAGTTTCAAACACTTTGGAATGATTGTCCAAGACTTGTTGGAGATCTGCAGAAATAGATGATTTTGATGTCGGAACTTCTAGTGAGCATAATTGTGCAATTACGCCTCGTTGTTCTTTCTTTAGAAGCTTTGTCATGACATTAGAGCTTATTATCCTTTCCGGCTTCCCTTCAATACCCCGTAATTCGACTTCCTTTCCTTCTGAAAAAAATTTCAAGAAAAGTTCTTGAAAATTAAAAGCTACCGTCCCCAAAGATTGTAACCATTGTACTCCTAGTACAACATCAGCACCTCCCATAGGAATGGAAAGCATTGGACTATTCAACACATATTCCCCCATGGTTAGCTTGATGTTATTGCATTTTCCAGAGCAATTTATAGTTCCTCCATTTGCAACCATCACTTGACATTCTGGTGCTGGGTATAGGAAACAATTTAATTCCTTGGCTACCTTACAATGAATAAAATTATGGGTGCTACCTGAATCAATCAACACTATTACCTTTCTCTTCTCGATTTGTCCTTTTATCTTGAGAGTTTGAGGAGTGGTAATTCCTGCCAGTGCATTACACGATATGGTTGGATTCATTTCTTCCTCTTCTGGGGCTGGTTCCTGGTGTATATCCTTTTCTTGTTCATTTTCTTCTTCCTCTTCACAATCTATGTAAAATAATTTCTTCTCAGCACACTTATGACCTTTAGTGTATTTTCTATCACAACTGTAGCAAAGCCCTTTTGCTCTTTTTTCTTCCAATTGTCGTGGTGTCAACCTTGTAGGTTGTGGAAATCTAGGTGTAGCAACACTTCCTTCTTTATAGAATTGAGTGGTAGGCTTCCTTGTCGCCATAATTTTACATTCAAATTTTCTTGCCAACCTGAATGCCTTCTCCAATGAATCAGGTTCCAGAATGCGAACTTCATGTTGGATGTTATCCTTTAAAGTGGCTATGAAGAGATCAATCCTATGTTCCTCTGGAATATCAGTTACCCTTATATTCAATTTTTGGAAGTCCTCAATGTGCTGCCCCACTAAACCCTTTTGCTTGAGATTTATCAATTGGCTAAAGAAGGTGTTGCTCTTTGTATCCTCATAATGTGCTATCATTTCCTCCGCAAAAATTGACCAAGTGACAATTTTTTTACGGGAGCAAAGCCATCGATACCATACAAATGTATTTTGTTCTAAATGTAAAGTTGCAATGCGTACCTTTTGTGTGTTTTGCACATTATGGAGATCAAAATATTGCTCCATCCGTAGTATCCATGTTACAGGATCCTTTCCATCAAACTTCCTCATATCCATTTTTGGAATATGGTGGTTCTTCCCACCAACATTCGAGTTTATGAAATCACGATTAACATTTATTTTGTTCTCATCATGAGGTTCTTCTCCTATATTTCCGCCATTAGGAATCATTTCTAGTTTTAAGCTTGTCATCAAGCCTTCCATGTATGCTTTTAGATCATTCTTCATGTTTTCCATGTTGTCTTTCATGTCATCCATCTTAGCTTCCATGCCCACTTCCATGCCATCCATCTTACCTTCCATCTTAGCTTGCACACCATCCATCTTAGCTTCCATGCCTTTCTTCAAACCATCCATCTTCACTTCCACACCTTTCTTCAAAACTTCCATTTCATTTTTTGCTGCTCTTTGCGAGAGTGAAATTTGTTGCACTTGTTCTTGTAATTTCGATAGATCATGTTGCAATTCTTCATCTTCATGAGTCATGGTAGAGCCTTCTGAAGGCTTGATGGGTGTTGAATTCTTTTTAGGGGCCATTTTAGAATTCAATATTGATATCTATTCTACAATATGCCCTTGGAATCAATTCAACTTAATTCTTCAAACAAGACTTATGCAATTTGGGAAAAAAAAATACACACCTTTTACTAGCTTTTAGGAGCTCGATATTGAAATTGAATTATCTCTGTATTTGAAAATCTTAGATATCTGAAATTCAGCTCTGTAGTAGATCTCTGAAGCTTCTTTCAAATGCCACAGGTCTGACCTGATTTGGATTCTCCAAGACAAATTTGTGTCCAATCTCCCACAATGACCTAATTCTGGACTGGTTCAGTAGAGCGAACTTGTACGAATTGCCACGTGTCACTGTTTTGTCCTTTGTCTCTGAAATTGATAGCGAAGAAACTTCAGTCTGTGTACTTGCGACCACTATTTACGGCACTTCAATCCAATGCCCAGAGAGAGAGTTATTGAAGTTTTCCCACGATCACCTCTTTGAGATGAAATTCAGGAGCCTGAAAAAGCACTACCTTCCACAGATCATATCTCCAAAAATATTGCGAACCAAGCTCTGAAAGTTTTTGACAAATTTCCTCAGGATTTCAGCTTCGCACCATA
Source organism: Pinus albicaulis (assembly GCA_034641835.2). NCBI lineage: Eukaryota > Viridiplantae > Streptophyta > Pinopsida > Pinales > Pinaceae > Pinus > Pinus albicaulis. The sequence continues at coordinate 228,352,316 of CM076572.1, read as the reverse complement.
TGAATTTCAGACTCTGAAACTTCGTACAAAAAAATTTATAGCGCAATTGCCACGATGACCTGTTTATGAGCCTTAAAAAATACCTAACTTCCACAGATGATATCTCCTCAAATATTGCGAACCAAGATCTGAAATTTTTAGACAACCTTCCTCAAGATTTCAGCTTCGCACCCTAGAAATTTCAGTTTCTGAAGCTTCGTAGAAAAAAATTTATAGCGAAAATGCCACGATGACCTGTTTGGAGCAGCGAAACCCTAGAATCCCAAACCTCTGATACCAAATGTTGTGTAACCAGCTCCAAAGAGAGAAGAAAAGAGATATTCACGCCTTATAAATGAGCCACTTCGAGGGGGCAACCTCCAATACATTACATGAATGAACAATTCTTGGATGATACAAATGAACAAAACCTCCTTCTATATATAGGAGTCCATGGTGCCATAATATAATCCTAGTGGGGCCACAATGTAATCCTAGCCGACCTAACAATAATAATGTAAGGGCACAATAATAACAATATGGGGGTTACAGGGGTACAATAATAACAATAAGGGGGGCTACACTAACATAATAAGGGGCTACACTATTAATATAGGGACTTAACATATACTATATAATTAACTTACTTTTACTTAATTGTACATAATTTTAAATTCATAAATACATGTATTATTTTTTTAAATAATTTTTTAGAACGTGAATGAGTTGAAATAAATAAATAAGTTAAATATTAATTACATTTAATCAATTTTAATTACATAATAACAATACAAAATAAATTAGTAATTAAATTAAACTAAGTAGCAAGAACTAAAAATAAAATTAAATATTTATTTAAAAATAAAAGTAAAATTTTATACTCCAGATGCGGTTGCTTCCAGCAATTGATGGGACGTACGTCCCCCAGCGCCTCCCGAGGCTGTCCATTGGAGCTGGCCACATGGCCTCCCACACTCGACTTAATGGTGGCATTCATTTCGCCACCCCTCGCAGCCTTAACTGCTCACTCTCGAACCATCTCCGCAGCAAGCTTTCATTTCGATTTACTTCGGCTCTTGCAATGGCTTGTGCTAATCCTCATGGTGTTTGCCCTGTCTGCTCTGCGACTTCGCTTCTCTGTGCCTCCTTCCCAGCCGACTGCGCAAAGCCTAGTGCTAGAACACAGACTGGCCGGAGGTGCGAGCTCTTGTGTTGCTTGGAAACGGTTCCAGAATTTCACCACTCGCATAGCCTGCTCTGTTGCTCAAACACTCTACGAAATTATCCTGGTCCTCCGCTGCCACTCCTTCTCTGCCCGCTTCATCCGCCTCTCTTCCCCGCCATGCCTCGACTGCGCCATCGCATGTGATGCCGCCGAGGCTCTAGTCGTGGTCGGGCTTCTCGGTCTCAGATTTCTCCCTCCGTTGATTTGTCTTCAGAAGAGCTCTCCTGTGATCATTTTCTGGACTTCAGGAACAGCAGGGGCACACCTCACAACCCTGGATCTGCCCCTCCCTCTGCGTGTCCTCTGCCTCCCTATGCTTTTTCCCCTGCGCCCCATCTCCATACCTCTGCTTATCCCTCCGCTCCCCAACTGACTTTCCTTCCCTTCCTTAGCCAGACTTCCCAGCATGCGGAATTTAATTTTGAATGCAAATTTGATAAACCGGTCCTCCGCGCCCATGTTACTGTCACGGTTAGTGAGGAATCGGCCAGTTTGGAGTCTCCTCCACCTGCGCCTCCCGGTCCCTCTACTGCTCCTCATGGTCCCACTGGGCCCAGTACCGCCGAAGCTGATTCAGCTAAGGAAGCCTTGGCCCAGTTATACTTTGCCCCCAGCGTATCTATGCAGGTCCAGAGCGTGGAAGATATGAGCAAAGGAAAAGAGCCCACTTCAGCTGCTGAAGACGGATATGGCGATGAGTTCGGGTGCAGAATCATTGAAGAACCGCCATCTCCAATCAATGAACAGTAGTCAGAGGCAGCCCTTGAGGTTTTTGTCCTTCAAGCACAATATCTCTAAGTTATTTTCAGTTCTCATGCTTTTTCATCCTACGCTTGTAGCGAGGCATGCTATAGGTTTTTGCTTTTTTGTTGAACAATCTGAATGTACAGTTGGTTTCCCCGTTGTGGGTGGCAGTCTAAACTCTCAATCTGAACTGGACTGGTTTCCCCACGGTGGGCAGTCCAAATTATGGTTTTCTTGGCAGTCAGGCCCTGTTCTCAGGCTTCCTCAGCTGAGACAGAGGCAATTTTGTACCATTATATTATAAATTAATAGATTTAGTGTTACTGAGAAAAAAAAAAAAAAAAAAAGTAAAATTTTATAGTATAGAAGATGTATAAATATCATGCAAATTAAATTTATAAGAACTTTAATTAAGAGTATTTTGCAATTGCAGTTCAATATTTAATAGTATAAAATAATAAATAAACAAACTATTAGCACAAATAATTTAAAGAGAAGTGGCAGATTGAACAAAATAAATATATATATATATATATATATATATATATATATATATAAATAAATATACATACATATATATATATATATATATATATATTAAGTATTAAATTATAATTAATGTAAATAAAAACTTATTTTCTTAACTATAATATATTTATAATTAGTTAATTTATGATTGAGCATTTTAAACGTGATAGATTCCAATCTTAAAGTGTTATCCATATGTTCTTACTAAGTGAATTAACAAGACACTGAAAACAATTACTCATAAACATACTCAAACTCAAATTGTAACATTTCTATATTTACATTAAGGGGCAGGTAATAGCTACCTTGTAGCCTTGTTTATATATAATATGAGATGACTATTAATGTTCACTAAAATTAAATATAATTTATATTATATTAAGAAAGTAAGATATTATTTGGAATTCTTTAAAATTTATTTTTATGTATAAAAAAGTACGAAGAAAAACTTTTCAAGATAACTATAATTTTATTTAAAATTTAAAAGATTAAAAAGATTAATAATTTGAAAAAAAAATTGGAATAGATCTAATTTAAAAATATGTGTTGAAATTTGTAATGTCAACCAGTTTTGAGAATTGAGTATGACCTTATCACCTCCTATTTTTTTACCATGGTGTGAGGCCCAAGAGTTTTATTTAAAACTTAAAAGATTAAAAATATTAGTAATTTGAAAAGAAATTTGGAAAAGATCTAATTTGAATGTGTTGAACTTTGTAATCTCAACCTGTTTTGAGAATTGAGTATGACCTTATCCAATCCTATTTTTTTACCATGGTGTATGGTCCAAGATCAAAGCCTAAGCTAGATATACCGAGAATTTATGACTTAGCTAGAGTAGATAATCCACGAGGGTGGGTAAGCCAACTCCTTGAGCCTTATTAGAAGGGGTGAATATACCAAGAATTTATGACTTAGTTAGAGTAGAGAATCCAATAGGGTGGGGTAGCCAACTCCTTGAGCCTTATTAGAACGGGCCAAAGATGTTCCATTATGGGATTTGAAATCGAGTGGAGGGGATAACATCCCATTATGAACCACTCGGTTGTCCCAAGAGGAGACTCACTTCCATATAATAATTTTTCCAGTTGTAATTAGATCGCAACCTGTCAGCGGAATCTGGGGATAGTGCGTGGCGGACCGCGGTCTACTACTTTATGGTGGACTAGTCCTCTTCGATATCATATCCCGAAAATTTGATAACAAAGGTACCTGATTCAGATGAGCCACCATTCCATTTTCTTGGCAATCATGAAGATTACATCGAATTCATGAGTATTGTTCATTGCTGGCTGCCACTAATCTAGCTGTCCAGCGAACAGTTTCGTGAAAATGACAGTGAGCTTGCTGGCGCGCAGTCCTGGGCACCTGGGTGTTTAACTCTATGTAGCAGCGGGGAATCGAATACAATTGGCGCGTGTAATATTCGGGCTTCACTTCCAGCCAGCCATAGTGTCGTCACATCAATGTCCGTATCACTGTAACGTCATAACTTCAACTTGCCTTATGCTTCGTCAGCTGCAATTTGGATCAAGTTTCCTCACCGGATATGCTACACAACAAAACGGTCATTCATCTTATGCTCCGTCAGCTGAAATTTGGATCAAGTTGCCTGACCGGATATGCTACACAACAAAACGGTCATTCATGCGTCCGACCTTCCTGCTATAAAGTATTACGTGGCTGCTGATCCACACGTCACTCACGCCATTAATTTTTTTTCCATATTTCCCATGGAATAAGTATTTTCAAAGATATTTAAAATATACGATCGACCTACCAACTTCAAGAGTTAATTTTCATAAAATTGAAAACGATGTTTATTTAATTGACTGGGACAAAGTGACAGGCTGGCAGATATTATATTTATAATGTTGGACAGCCGAGGAGCCACTGCCCCTATTATGACCATCTTCCTTTAGATTTCTCATTTCCTTTCAAATCACACTTAGGCTCAAATTTACGTTTTGACTGCTCATAACAATTCTTCAGCTTTTGAATGGCCTCCTCCAATGATCTAGGCTCATTGAAGTAAATATGGTCTATGTAGGTTACTAGTAGCCCACTAATGAACCTTTGAACCTTGGCCTTCTCCTCCTTGAGGTAATGCGCATATCTCAAAAACTACAAGAACCTACTAGTATACTCATCATCTACCATGGAACCCATCTGCAACTCATAAAACTCCTTCACCTTACTGTCTTAGTACCTCTCTGACAAGTACTTATTCTTGAAAATCCTCTCAAACTCACTCCAAGTCAGTTCCTCCTAATAAATACCCCTGAAATTATTCACATCTTCCCATCAAATATCTTCTTTACCTTTGACGTTGAATGTAGCTATTCTAGCTTTTATGTTTTTCGAGTAATCATGCAATCTGAAGTACTTCCTCATACCACGCAACCATGCCTCTGCATTTTGTTATTTATTCACCTTTCCATCAAAATATCCTCTATCTCTCCTCTGTAAAGAGGATAACAATGATGATCATAATTCCTATCAAAACCATAACTAGATTAGTACATGTGTTTGTCACCTCTCCTATCCGGAGTGTCCAAGAACCTGGCACATAAAATCGTGTCATCTTTATCTGACTTGTGACCACCAGGAGACCTACTGCCATATGCCCCATTAGTCACATCCTCCTATCCATGGCCAATCTGAAGTAGTCCCTGTTTCTGTAAATCTGAAAAAACTCTGAAGGTTTTGCATTAATTTTTTCTTGCTTTTCTCATGCATGTACGATTATGTCATTGCTCGCCTTACATCACTTATTTCTTGCTTCAAACTTCTCAAGATGTTTTATAAGTCAGAAGAGTTCCCAACACCATAATTCTCATTAGATTCATAAGGATAATATTTGTATTCTACCATCTTGCTAGTCATATTTGATTTCTTCCTGCAAGGCATCTCATGTCAGCGTAAACCAAATCACAAATAACCAACGTACCTTAGCATAATTCGGGGAGGATATCTCATCTGCAAGATCAACCAATGAGCATAATACATGTATAGACATAATCATAACAACATATAGAATTATAATGCATAGGTATATTAGCACATAAACATAATTATAACTAGAGCTTAGTCATCAATACGTGACCATATTAACTACACACCATGACCTCATGCATGACAACATCGACCAATGCACACTTGAAAACATGTAATCACCTAACATGTATAACTAGTCATATGCTCATGACAACACATTCCACAACAACACCATCAACCCTCCCATGGTGGCATCGCTGCTACAATGACCAACACCATGCAGATGCAATAAGTACATAGACCACGAGTATGATAAACACATATGAAACCAACGGAAATTCATGACGACAATAATCTTGACAACATCATACTTTTCCCAAGGAGAGTGCAACCACACTCTAATACCACCTATAATGCACAATTCCCCTCACATCTACCCAAGTAACTAGCCAATCAGGGTAAACATGAGATGACAGGTAGTTATAACCAGAGTAAACCTCCTTGGTAACTTTAAGGAAGTGGAATCGATAGAAACCCATAACACAGACCTCTTGTACCTGCTACATAACCCGTAGAGGCTATCTCAGTCATCCACCTAACCAGTCCCTGGGTCCCACTAATTTTTAGTGAAGAAAACTCTCGTACGCTCCCTTGATGTGGGAAAGGGTGCGCCTGGGAGGCTCTGGACACTCCCAGAACATGGACATGCATGCGTCTAGGGACTTTTTCCCTCAGATTTGTGCCAGCGTCTATGGTATTTGTGGCACATTTTAAGCCTAGAATCTCGATCACTACCCAGAACTTCTTGTAGCTTCTAAAATCCATCAAACACATGATGACAAGGCTAATGAACCAAAAACTGACTCTGGGACTATGCCTGACCATCTCCAACCGGGACTAACATTCTGTTAAACACTTAGCATCAATGAAATCTACAGGTCTAGGATACAAGACGTAGCATGAATGACTGAAGACTCTTATGATACATGACAAGAAGGATCACCACCCTCTCCCTTGAACTGTTATGACATCAATTAGGTCCTTCATCCATTTTTTTTACAATTGCAAGTAAATACATGAAAGATACGTGACTTAAACTAGTCATATAACCATGCTTATAACCATCATAAAAAAATGTAAATAAAAATGAGACAACAACCATTAAAGCCACACATTAACAAGTACAAAAGAAAGAGAACTTATATTTTACTAAACATAGGCCAGAGCCAACCAGGCTCGGGACTTCCATGTACCACCTGACCATAGACATAGCTGAGCCAAATCTCTCTTTATCCAATCACCCTCGTGCCATACTCCAAGCATGAATATGGGATCTCATGAATAAAACAATCCAAAAACAACGAAGGGAACATAGAGGTTAAACCTCCTCCACCCTCACCATACCGTGATCACAGCTAAAGCGGTGCTGAGATCACAAAACTGAATCGAGCTTGGAATGCCTTTGGACTAAATCACTATCCTTGAGTAATTTCAATATCCCTTTTTCTCATGCTTTATCGTAATACACGCCAGATCACTAGGCCCTCTGGCTTTACCATGTATCCCTCCAAAATCACTTAAGGGATTCCTAGGCCTTTGGGAATTTCTTGAGACCACCTCCACCCCAGATTCCAAAAACCATCCAGAAATTCCAAAGCTCAAAACAGATATCAACCCCATTACACCATGGATATCCGGAAAAAGGCAAGGAAAAGATGAAAACCACTTTCAAAACCTGGAAAAACCATGCCACCGACAACAAGATAACCAAATACCAACGTGCATAAGCCATGCATGTCCAAACCAGCTACGAAATCACACATTGAATATGCTACCTGCAAGTATTCCTGCTGAAGCTACTTGATCCTTCTCTTCCTTACTTCATCTTTGTTTTCCTTCCCTTTCCTTGTCCTTCCTTTGCTTCCTTTCCTCCTTCTTGGTCCAATGTTGAAATACTCCAAGAAAACTCTAAGGTTCCAAGAGTGAGAGAGAGAGAGAGAGAGAAAAATGAGAGAGCTCCAAAAATGAACTGACAAAAGGTAGCAACTAATCCTCAAAAACATTTTTATTAATGAGGCCTCTATTTTCTTCATTTTCCATTATTTTCCTTCAATTTCCTCCTCACATACAACCTGTGACCTTTCACCTCCCTTTTCTCCTATTTTCATTTATTTTCATAAATAAATGTGCTAAAAATAATTTTTTCCTCTTTAATGCCTTAGCCATTGCCTTTTCCAATTTCCCTTTAGCCATAAACACATCCAGTGATTCCCACTAGGATATCCTTTCCCAACATTTAGCTTGGAATAATTGCCCCTTAACCATGGTCTTATTTTTCCTTTATTAACTTTTATTACATGAAATTTTAACCCGGGTTTGTTACAAAATAAATGCTTAACTCTCAAACATCAAAAGAGTAGATAATAGAAAATCGGTGATGAATTTTTATCTTGTATAACTTCTATGTTCACTTATAACTAACCATATTCCATCCCAAGTCTACATTTTTTCTTTTTTCATGTTGTGATTTTGGTTAATTTCCAGATTGGTAAAGGTGAATACATGGAGAACACAACATGAACTAACTAGAACATGCTTGAGAGAGTGTTGAAATGAAAAAAAATATAGTTAAAGGAAATGAGATGATTAAAGGAATATATGACTCTTACATTTATCACAACTATGTGAAAGAATTTTGCCACCAATATATTACATGCATTCAATGACTAGTTGATAAGTCAATTAAAGCACATGGTAGATAGAAATAATTTCTAAGACTAACATCACTTGATAATGAAGGATTTATTTCCCATAGACTCCCTTTTCTCTTCCCCTCTAGTTGAATGAGAGCCCCTCTCATGCTATAAAAAACCATTTGGAACCATTATATATTATATTACATTTCATCATTGATATTACATAGTTTGAGCTCATTTTGTCAAACCTCCCACATGTTGTGTGTGTGTAGCAATTCAATATTCAGCTATGCACTAGGAATATATACTAACTTATTTACAACATTTAGATAATCTAATTAAATACATGTTAGGGATTCACAATGTCAATCTCATGATGATGGATAGTGTAGAACTGACCTTGAAGAAATTGATGAGGTTATTGAAATGATAAAGACAATGAAACACATTGTTATTTTGGGTAGTATAAGCATTATTGTCGAAAATTATTTTTGTGAATTCTACTACAAAAAATAAGCAAAGCACATTGTTCTATAATAGTTATTCTTACAATGGATGATAAGCATTGAATTTCTTATTCCTTGTGAAGATTCTTCTAATTTAAAACATTTTAATTTTGTGTGTTTGTTTACTCATTTTACATGTTTTTATAAATTATGTAAGGAATTGAATTATAAACTTACATTTTTTTGAAAAATCTAATTCACCTAATAAAAATGAAAATGTGAAACATTGAAAATTTTATTTGCAAATGAGAAAAAAAAAATCGATAAATAAAAAATTAGCATACAAAGGAGTTTAGTAAAAAGTTAAGAGAGTTCAAATTTTGCTGATGTCATAAAAACAATTTTATTGAGGTGCTCTTAAACTTGTTGAAAAAACAAATACATAAAGTTTTGATTTTAATGTATGTTTGCTTGCTTGGTATCTATACATGCTTTTGTTGGATAACTCTACATGATTTTACAATATTTCTAAGCAATTCATAAACTTGTTATGCCAAATACATAAATTTTTTTTTTATTCAAATGTATGTTTGCTTGCTAACCATACATGCTTTTGCTGGCTAACTCTATATGCCTTTATAGGTTGTGAAGGCAATTAAAGTGTAGACTTGAAAAAATATTTTACTCGCCTATTAGAGAAACAAATCAACCCCATGTCATTGTTGTTGGTAATAGAAGTAATCAATGCAAAGATAAAACAAGAGTCACATGGTGGCAATGTCATTGCTTTTGTTTTGTTTTTTCACATTGTCACCATGTGGCACTTGTTATAATAAGTTTATTAAAAACCTTGCAATACTAGACTAGAAAGCATCTTAACTGAATAAATTTGATATTTTTGTACATAATTTTATAATATTAAATAAAATAAAATAAATTTATAAACACCAATTATATATATTTATTTATTTTAAACAAAATATATATATATATTAAACAAAATCTGTAAAAATAATATTTTTTTAAATCTCTTTTGATTTTTAAATAATATTTATTGTTGATGAAGTTATAATTACATCACAACATATGAAACACACAACATATAAAACACACAATTGTGTGAGAAAAGAAAAAGAACCTACATAGTTAAAATAATTAGATTTTTATTATTGATAAATGTTTTAAGTATTGCTCTCCCACTTGTACATGTATAGATGAGCATTTTAAGTATTGCTCTCCCACTTGTACATGTATAGATGAGCATCTTGTCAAATTAAGATTCAAATTTGAATCAAACTAATATTTGATTTTTATCTTTAACCATTTGCATTGTATTCCTTATTAAAATAAATTCCAACAATTAAAAAAAAAAAATTGAAATTCACCAAATCACAACATTATTCATAATGTTTTCACCATAAATCATTATTAGGGATAAATATATTTCATATCAAATGTGTTGAAGGAAAAGTTGACATGAGTGTACTCAACCATGTTAAATCAATACAAAGTTCATATTATGTACTTTGTTGTCAACTTTCAAAAAATAAGCGTAATGGATCATGAATAAATCTTGTCTTACTACTTTAGGTTAGTGCACAAAACTTTTGTCATTGTATTTGTTATTCACTTATTTTATTATTTAAAAACTTTTGTCATTGTATTTGTTATTCACTTATTTTAATATTTCTATTATTTGTTTTCAACTTATAAAAAGGAAAATTCAAATAAAGATAGTTTCAATTAGTGTATTTTTTAATTATATTTATTATTTATAAAATATTATTTATTTTTATTCATTTCTAATAAAAATAATAAATTAATATAGAATATTTTTTAATTTATAATATTATTGATTTTAAAATTTATTATTTATTAATTATAAAATATAAAATTTATGTTGAATATATAAATATAATTTAAAAATATACATAATTTATATTATTAAATTATAAAAATAGTATATATTAGGTTTAAGACTTTTGTGATTCATAATGTAGATAAAATGTCTTTCGGATTAATCACATCATTAGGATTTGGTCGACGTTTTGAACCAGCTAATGTGGTTCATCCTCGGGACAAGGTGGAGAAACTAATCGATCTTGAGGAATAAATAGTGGAGATGTATCATTGCCCGGAAATAGTCGTTAAGAACTAGTTGTTAAGAACTAGCTGTTAGAAAGTTAGTTAAGAATTAAAATTAATTAATTAAATTTTAAAATTTTAAAATTGATTAAGAAATTTTAAATAAATTATTATTTAATTAAATTAAATATAATAGGAAATAGGGAGGGGTAAAATTTTATTAAAATAAATAAATTAATTAAAATTAAAATTAAAATTAATTAATTATATATATATATATATATATATATATATATATATATATATCCAAAGTTATTGCCAAAGTAGATCACTTTCACCATAGGAAATTAAGGGAGGTGATCAAAATTGAACGACGTGCTAAGAATCTCAACCGTGATGATGGTTGGAAATTAAGTAAGAAGTGGACCCCAGCTCTCGCTGGGTAATATATATATATATGCTAAGAATCTCATCATCACGGTTGAGATTCTTAGCACGTCGTTCAATTTTGATCGCCTCCCTTAATTTCTTATGGTGGAAGTGATCTGCTTTGGCAATGACTTTGGAGTCTTCAATACAAACATGGTGACAAGATTTTTTCGCATGCTCAGCAAGAGATGAGGTACGGGACCGATTGTATCTAATATTCGCAGCATGCTCCCGGATTCTTTGTCTAATGGATTGACCCATTTCTCCAATATAGAGATTTACACATGAACAAGGAATCATGTAAACCCCTTTCATGTCTTTAGGGTCGACAGGGTCCTTAACATACCCAAGAGAATTTCTAATAGTGCAGAGAGGTTTGAAAGAAGCAGACACATTTTTTCTTCTAAGGACATGGGCAATTTTTTCCATTGTCCCCCAGATAAACGGAAGATGGACCTTGGAAATAGGATCCACCCGACTAGATTTTCCACTCAACCCTTTATATGACTTTTGAAAGGCTTTAAGACCTTGAGATCTATTGTAACCATTATTTTCAAAAACGTTAAGAATATGGGAATTCTTTGATTCCAAGGAGCTGTTGTCAGAGATTCTAAGAGAACGAGTAGCGAGAGTACACAAAACACCAAATTTCTAAGCAGGAAAATGATGGGAATCAACATGGAGGTATTGTTCCGTGTGAGTCTTCTTGCAAAAAACTTGGTGAGAAATGGAACCATCCTCATTCCTTGAGAGAAGGATATCAAGGAAAGGGAGGCAGCTATCAACCTTCACTTCCATCGTGAATTTGATGGAATCAGATAATGAGTTCAGGTGCCCCAGGAACAAATCTAATTTCTCCTGACCATGGGGCCAGATGACACTAGTATCATCCATGAACCTATTCCACTTCCTAGGGCAGACTTTAGTAGAGGCCAGGTCCTTCGATTCAAAATCCTCCATAAACAAGTTAGCAACTATGGGGGAAAGAGGGGAGCCCATCGCAACACCACAAGTTTTCTCATAAAACTCACCTTGAAAACTAAAGAAAGTTGAGGTGAGGCAGAGGCTAACCAATTTAGAGGTGTCCTCATCAGAGATCTATTTAATGATATCAACGGCTTCCTGGATGGAGATTTTGGTGAATAAGGACACAACATCAAAGCTAACTAATAACTCACCAGGCTATAACTTAATGTTCTTCCACTCCTTGATAAAGGAAGCCGAGTCATTAACAAAGGAATCAGTTTGACCTACAAGGGGTTTAAGCTTCTGGGCTACGAATTTAGCTAGATGATAAGAGGGACCACCTATTGTGTTAACAATATGTCTAAATAGGAACCTTGGCTTATGAATCTTTGGGAGACCATAGATCCGGGGGATAAGGGGATTGCTCTCAATAAGTTTCATAGAGAGAGGACTAAGAGAATAATTTGACTTAATGGCAAGGGGAAAATCCTTACAAACCGATTTAAGGGAATTATTTTTAGCTTAACATAACTACCACTATTATACAGATGGTCAACCATCTTGCTAACATAGTCATATTTATCCATAATGACTATGGCATCGCCCTTGTCCGCCTTAAGGATGAAAATTTCAAAGTTGTCCCTTAGGGTTTTGAGGGCGAGAAACTCAGGCTTACTCAAGTTTCTTTTGGGAGGCTTGGCCTTCCTAAAAATAATGGAGCAATCCTGCCTAATGGTCTCCTTAACATTATCAAGGAGATCCCTGATGCCATATTCGATATTAAAAATAATTTCATTAATAGGGATCTTCTTCGGGGCAACGGAAAAATTATATATATAAATAATAGTTTTGAGTATTTTTAAAATATTCAATTTTTTTTCAAATTATAAAATCATATAACTTTTTTTGGATTCATTTTCTTTATTTAAAATATATAAATGTATTTTTAGTGGTTTCTTTTTATTTAAATAAAAGGATAAATTAAATAATTTGTTTGCCTAATTTTCCTTAATATCTTTTACCAGCAAGGCTATTCTTTCTTGTTTATTTTAATTATTGAATTATGAAAGGTAAAAATCAATTTCCATCTTTAAACAAGAGCTACATTATAGATATTCTCATTGGAGGTGATTGAGAAAGATGTAATCATAATAATAGGCAAAGTATAAGTCTTAGTTTTAAATTTTATGTAAGGAATAGAATCTTGTTGTTCCCCTTCATTATCTTGCACTCTAGATCTCTTTCTAGACCTTAAATCATACTTTTAATGCAACTCAGCTTGCATGAAATCTGTGAATTTCCAACAATATTCATCCATTTCATCTTGATCAAAATATACTTTAGCTTCAACATATTATCCCTCACAATCTTCCTCTTCATCATCTTCTCTTGTGTATATAGCAGATATTTGGTCTTCAGATTCTTTTTGGTCATCTTCGACTGATTGTCTGGGTGCTGCTTCTATATACAATGGTGCTTGGACCTGATCTTGATCTCTTCTTTCTCTCTGCAAAATTTGCAGGGGTTGTTTTATGAACTAAGGATTAAATCCTCCTTTGTTTTGTTTTACCAGTCTTTGGGATTTTTTGCTTTCCAATTCCATCTTTACTAATTTGTTTCAAAACTTCTTTATAACCTTTTTCATACCATCAATTCTTCGATCTTGTGGTGATTCTTCTTTTGCTTTTCCCTTCTCTTACACTGACTACTTTTCTTTTATCTTTCCAACTGCAGTCATATTAGCTTCAATTTCTAAAGCATCTATCTGTATCTGCTCTACAGTAGGGGATCTCCTATATCTAAGTGTGAAACTAAAATCGTCTTCAAAATCCCCAACAAAAACCACCTTTTCTCCAAAAGGAGGGGGCTTCATTTCTACAGGAAAACTATTATACAATTTATTAAATCTTTTGATAAAATCTGATATATTTTCATCTGGTTTTCTTTTGATTGCATTGAATTTTGTTAGTGAATATCCATGATCCCCTTTTTCACCCCATCTCTGAGTGAATTTATTTTCTAGTTCTCCCCATGTATTAATAGAATTATTTGGCAATCCCTTAAACCACTTTCTAGCCTCTCCATCCAGAGACTGAACAAAAAGCCACATTACAACATCAAGATGTTCTACATTTAGATTTTCAGCAAAATTACAAAACACAGACAAGTGTTTTTCTCCAGTTATTTCATCTTCTGCAGTAAAATGTGGGAGTAATTTAAGATACTCTTGAGGCATTGCATTCATTGGTTGTGGAAGGTTAAGTGGAGCATATATGTTCAACAAAAAGGCTGGTGGTGCCATGTTTGCACCTTGATTGATTATTCCTTGGTTAGATGCAATCGATGAACCTGCTATGAAAATGAAAGGAGGTGGAGGTAAAACTGATATGGGAGTGGGTTGATGGACAATGGTAGAGGGACCAACAACTGGAGTTTGTTGAGCTTGATTAAAAGTAAAAGAAACAGACTCAAAGGAGTGTTCTTCCAACTTAGTTTCCTGAAAATAAATTGATGTGAAAGGTGAATCTTGTTCCAAGAAAGGAAGTACTTTAGAGATATCTTCAAACAAATGATTACTAGAACTAATGCCATGAGCAGATAGCATAGGAATAGGTGTTGAGCGGGTTTTAGGTTTTCGAACCCTTTTAGAAACCAATCTTTCAGGGTCTGATAAAGAAGGGACCTTCTTTTGTGAGGTATCGGACCTCGTGTAAGGCCTTTTGTGAGCCAGAATTATGAGAATAAAAAACACAACCAAATATCTCCTCCTCACTGAACAACCAAAAGAAATAAAGTGAAAATCCCAGGGAAAATAAACTTCGTCTCTTTGTCCTCGGCAACAGCGCCAGAAAATGTTGTATCTTAAGAGACAATTCCTTGGCTGTGGAAAGGAATCGGCTCTTAAGAAATTTTAAAGTGTGTCAGAGAAATAATTTTATCACGAGTTATTTGTTCTATCCCTCTGGAAACTAGTTTTTTAAAACCCCTAATGATCTAGAATAATAGAAGATTTCACAATTCAATGGACTATTGATATTTGAATGGAAAAGAAGAACTGTAGGGGAAACTTAAAGTAATATGATGTAAACATAGAATCTATTACTTTTAAGTTTCAGAGAGAATTCATGGAGAGAGAGGAAACTCTAAATAATATGTTGTAAACACAGAATCTATTACTTTTAAGTTTGAGAGAGAATTTGTGAAGAGAGAGGAAACTCAAAATAATATGATGTAAACACAGAATCTATTACTTTTAAGTTTCAGAGAGAATTTGTGAAGGAATAAGAGAAGGAGTGAAGGAGCGCTTATTAAGGTTATTTAACTCTTACTTACAAACGTAAATCAGAGACCAGATGCTTCTTTACTTCACTTCATTCAAGGAAGAAACAACATAAAATGACACAGGAAACACGAACCACCATCAATAGTCACAGGAAACTTGCTGCTTCTTTCATTCATCCATCAGAAAAAGAAGAACAAAATGTAGTCTCCCAGAGGTCCAGAACTCGAAACCATTCTTCTTTCTTTCTATCTTTCCTAAATACATCAAAAATAGTTTGTAACTGCTAAAAATTCTTCAATCTACTTCGACTACCTAAACTATTAAAACTACTTATTACATTGCAATTGAGGACATCACTATAGCTTCGATCTTAACAAAAAATGAAAATAAATTAAAACTTGGAATATTATTCTGTTTGCTGAATCTGATTTGTTGCTGATGTGTCTCCGTGAAGTGCTGATGTGTCTCCCTGACAGATTGGACATCCTTGCCCTGCATTTCTTCCAGAGTTAAATATTTGTCTTTCCTGCTTGCCATCATGTATTTTATGTTTCTAATGTGGTATTCAAACATTTCTGCAATAACGAATCTTTGCTCGACTTGACCCAGCTGTTGCGTTTCCAACAGTGCCACCATGTGCTCCCTTTGTCCGACTCTGCATATGCCTCTACGTTTCAAACAATTTTATCATGTATCCTTCTGCCCGACTCTACCTCTTCTGCTCGTGCCTGCAACGTTCCTTCTTCTCTTCTCCTTTGCTCTGCGTTGGGTCACTTACCCGAGTCCACTTCCTACGTTCATGTTTCTTCATAAAACAACACAACTGCATAAAATCCTGGACTTTAAATAAATTCAAGTTTTCCTTTGAAAAATATCGCATTCCTCCCTTTATCGCATTTCTCATTTCGACATTTATAACATATTCCTTAGCACCATTCCTCCTGAGCTTGCGATGTGCGATGTGCAATAAAGGTAGGGATGACGTGGCAAGTGGAGGTAGGGCTGATCACAAATCGCAATCGGCGATATGAAACATTTTCACACTTCACATTTCAGAATTTATAACATATTCCTTAGCTCCATTCCTCCTGATCTTGTGATGTGCGATGTGTGATTGGAATATATTAAATCATAGTTCTAAGCTGCATCGCATCCGACCCTTGTCACACTTCGCATTTCAACATTCATAACATATTCCTTAGCGCCATTCCTCCTGAGCTTGCGATGTGCGATGTGCGATATGCGAGAAGGTCCCACGGACAGACTTTAAATACTTTAGATCGAGCTTCGAACTATATCTCATCCTTCCCTCGTATCGCATTTCGCATTTCGATGATTCAACCTTGTTCTATTCCTCTTGAGATTTGTAATTGTGATTTGTGATATGCATGCAGGCCTTCCACATGTGATTGCGATTAAGCCTCCAAACACCGTTCTGCACGTATATTTGCACGACTCAACCCTGACCTGTGTGCAATGTTATGAATGCATCAATCGACCTGACTCTTGAATTGTTCTAAATGCAAATAAGCCCGACTTGACCATCGTTGCACGATTTTCTTCTTTGCTGCTCCTTTGGCTTACATTACACTTCCAATGTTGTTGCTTCTTCGATTTTGGTTCCAATGCACATATGATGATGAATCCTCATTGTGTTTTAGGTTATCCTTTCGAGCATATCACAGGTCTTCTTGAAATTTTAACAATTGTTCCTCAACAACCTTGAATTGCTCAGAACCTCTCTTGACTTTTAGCTGAGTCAAATTATGCTACAACAGGGTGATTGAGAAAGATGTATTAAAATAATAAGCAAAGTATAAGTTAAATTTTATGTAAGTAAAACATTGAATTTAGATTTGAGTATATAATAATTTTTTACACTTCAGAGACTTATTAAATTATTTATAATTTAATTTATTTTTTAAATATTAAATAAATTTAAAGTTAATATAAATTTATGTTAATGAAATATGAATTGCAAATATATTTAAATTTCAAGATAGATTAATTAATAAAATATTTATTAAATAAAAAATAATAATATATATAATTTAGTATATATATATATATATATATATATATATATATATATATATATATATATATATATATATAATTTTTAAATGTTAATTTAAAATAAATTTATGTTGATGAAATATGAATTATAAATATATATAATAATAATAAAAATAGTTATTGAAAGTAATTGAGGATAACACATTTCTAATTGATATCATTTATAATAAATAGATTTAAGACATAGTGCACCAATTTTATTTAATTAGACTAAAACAAATACTATAAATTGAATTGTAAAACAATTATGGTAACTTTGAATAATTACGCCGAAAGGCATTTTCTTTGTTGGCTTGGGGTGAGCAGACACTGTTCACTCCAGCTAATGAAAATCCTTTCTTGTTGCCCTTACAACCACTAAAATTTAGACATGTGGCACCTCCTCCAACCAATGAAAATATTCCATTTGGCCCTCTTACCAGCTGTTACTTTGAAAAGTACATTTCAAAATCTTCAATGTCTGAAAATCTTAAATTCAATTTCTATAGTTTGAAAATTATTTTTTCTGCTCGGTCTTCCCTTACTTTTCGTTTCCCCTCCTCTCATTCAATGACAGCTGTGACATGCAAAGTTTTATGTCTCTTGTGCCTGCAATCTCTATCTTCTTTCTGTCCTTTTTTTGTTTCATGTATTAAGTTCTCCTATGATGGTTTATCAACTTCAACCACCCAACCATTTAATGGATACATTGGATGGAAGACCCGTGGTTCTCACGTCAAGCAAAATGGCAACACAAGTCTACACAACCCTTTAATGCCATGGAAAATCCCCAAAAACAAGACAAAATTAAGAAGAATGCGAGACAGAATTAAGAAGTGCGCTTATAAAGAGGATCCAACAAATTTTAAATCAAAACGAAGAGGCTTAAGAGTTAAAACCTGGACTCGATAATGGTCAAATAGTTCTATGCTTTTTAGATATTTTATTTTAGACTTGTATGCATTTCCTCTCTAAAATATGCATTGTTACAAGTTTTATTTAAAAAATTTAAAATTGATCTGGATAAAGGTCAAACAGTGGTATTTTATCTTTACCCTAACATCAAAATGCTATACTGGTTACATATCATTAACCAGTAACATTAATGTTTGTTGGAGCTCGATGTTGTTCACTCCTTAATGGTGAAAGTTGAAACAAGGGCTGGGATTATATAAACTATATAAAATTTATCTCTTCAGCAGGACCAAGTCACCATTTCTACCGGACCTCGCAGAAGTTGTCAATTCCGAAGGATCAACTCCAGTTAGCAGAGAAACTTTCCATTTTGGCCAGAACTCAAGGAGGTTGTCAATTCGGGAGATGCAGCTCCAATTACTAACTACTAATGGGACGTGTGACATTTCTACAAACCTGGAAAATTCAACACAGTGCCATGCTTATAATAACTATTGGGAGAATTCAACAGAGTTCAAGGAGGGAGAATTAAAGATATTGCAGTACTATGGCCATGCCTTTTCATGACTCTCCTCTCTTGGTGCTTACCCTTTTCCTTCTTCCTAGGCAATTTAATCGCCCATACTCCACATTCATTTCCATTCACCTTCTCTGTAGCCCTGTCACTTCGTTCCCCTACTCATATATTCCGACCACCCTCTCCTGCCTTCCTTCTATTTCAGCACTCGCCGACTTCCAGCCTGCAGCCTCAATGACTTGCCGACTACTAGCTTGAAGGACTTGCGATTTGGAAATAGTCGGTAAGCTTCCGTTACATGAAATAATCAGGCATGCCTCCTTGCTGATCTACTTGTGAAGATAGGATTTTTAGGAGGAAAAGACTGGATTAATTGGGTAGAAGATAAATTCCTACGATACCCGTTTCATTCTTCATTGTTGCATGTTTGTCTGTCAAGGATTTCACTGGTTCATAAAATCCATCTCCTCTATTTCTTTGTTTTACTAAGCTTGAATTTTTTTTCATTCTTGGGGTTATACCTCATGACATGCCTATACAACACATACCCAACCTCTGCCATCCCCAGAGGCAATCTAGGGTGCCATGCTTTAGCATTATGTACTGCATCAACCACCAACATCCTAATGTTATCCACACATCTCCTATCTATAAGCCTTTGAACAAAATCCTCATCACTCTCTTTTCTATTTAAACTTTCAGAACCATCCTTTCTTTTAAGTTCTTCCTTCCATGACTGCATATTATTTTCATTTTCATCCCTACCTTCTACAATAGAGGCTAGTACATTAGTTTCCACTTTGTTACTGATGATGACGACACATCTGGAAGAAGTCAAATTGTAACTATTTCTTTCAGGAATTCTCTTCCAATGCAAGCAAAGCTTTTATTTCTAAAGTTTTGCAGAGAACCGAGGTGGTAAGGAATTGTGATTTTGGGCACATATGGATGGAGTCCCAGCAGATATCCATAGCTTCTCTGGTTTGTGTATAACTTGCAGTGGATATCTGCACCTCCTACAACATTAGATTTGACTATTCTCAGACAATATAAACACGTGCTCATGGCAGCCATTTTTGAAACAGATTGAAACCTCTTTATAATTCACTTCCTAGCCCTTGTGTGTCCTCAAAGCACTGGACCACCAAGGGACTACCCACCCTGAATATGTCCACTTTCTTCATCTCGAACGAATTCTCATTCTCCTTCTTCACCATGCCGCAGAACTCTCCCACAGTCAGCACGAAGACTGGAACGTTGAACGTGTCCCTGCTCTCAACCTCTATCAAACCCTACATCAAGCCTTAACTTCAGCAGAAAGATAACTAGGCATTGACCAAATAAATTGCATAAAATAATAGGTTATTATAGGTAGTTTGATTGGCCAACTTCAGTGTTGGTCGACTTCATTTTACTCGATTGGTTGGTTTTCCTTGAGTGCTCATCAGCACCAGTTGAGTAGTCTTGTTGTGAGTGTTGGGCAAGTGTGAGTGTGATGATGCTACAGTGTTGTAGCCTATTGTCAGTGCTAGGCACACGTCAATTGAGTGTGACTCTACATTATTGTAACTTTTTTTTTGGATAAGGTGGTAATACATGGTGACTATTTGCCTCTTCCAGCCCCAGACATGTCCTCCAACATCTTTGAAGCAATGTCCACCTCCCAAATCATGATTAAGCAGCGTTTGTAGACATTTTGAAATTTGAGGCTGTTGACTGATAGCTTTTACCTAATTTGAGAACCATATTTCTGAGCATATTATACTTTCTTAGAACCAAATTCTATGCAAGACACTGGTGTGTATTCATTTTCAATTTTTAAGTAACTGAGAAAATAGAGGACTTGTTACACCGAAGGTGATACTTTCGTAGAAAAACCAATAACTTACCTCTTGCGTTATTTATTTATGTATCCATATGTTCTCTTAAAAGTAAACTAGTAAATAGGTAACAAGTACTGTAATGTTTATTTTTGGTGTAAACCATGTACTCAATGTTTGTTTCTTTTCTCATTGTGTAGGTTTGCACATGTGCAAAAAGTGAACAACAATCAAAACTTGCTGCAAGAAAGGTAGGGATATGAACGATTCTCTTGTTTCTTAAATATGCGTGCAACTAGTTTTTTGTCCTTGCATCTTTTGTTTTCTTATGTACAAACATATTCTATATGAGCATGATACATAATTCATTTCTTATTCACAAGTTAAAATGTTTAGGCTTCTATGAATATATTTCATTTGAGAAGGGGAGAAATATCCAGCAATTATGTTGCAACCTTCATTCAATCAGTAGACTTTTTTTACATAAACCTTGACTCAACAGATTAAGTTACACAAATTTCTTTATAAATCTTCAAAGATGATGCCCATGGCAGTGAGGATTTGTCATGTTGTTCATGTTTTCTTACCAATTTAAATTCACAGATTTGTTACCATTTTTTTATTTTGGTTTTCTTTTTCTCCATGTGAAAACATTGCAAAAAAATTAAAGCCTAACAAGATTGAAAATTTCTATTCTATGTTTTCCAGAGCTTATATGCATGTACAGAGTTGTATGTCATTCTTGGCGCTTTCAGATTTCAATATTTCCTAGAAGAGTATGTTCATTCAAATGCCGAATTATCCTCAGTTCTCCACAATATTTGCTATAGAGGGAAAGTTGCTAAACTAGTCATTGTCAAGGAGAAATGGAGTCACTTTTTCTCACTAGAAAATATTCATGAGTTTCCATAATTCATAAAAAAAATTGATACCACTTTTCTTATGCATTTTTTTCATTTTAATATAATTTGCCTTTAGCTGGAGAAGTTATGATAAAGGAGTTTCCGCATTGAATTAGAAATCTGCTCTAGATCATTTATGTGCCTTCCTTAGCCCGAGAAGAGTTAAAAAAAACATGTTTGCAATATTAAAGTTATATAGTTGCAAGTAGCATTTCTCAAAAGAAGATTTAAAAATATCATTACTTTTGTTTTCATATGTACAAACATATTATATATGAGCATAATACATAGTTCATTTCTTGTTCACAAATTATAATTTTTAGGCCTCTATGAATATCTTTCATTTGAGAAGGGGAGAAATATCCAAGAATTCTGTTGCAACCTTCATTCAATCAGTAGAATTTTTTTATATAAACCTTGACTTAACAGATTAAGTTACACAAAGTTCTTTATAAATCTTCAAATATGATGCCCATGGCAGAGAGGATTTGACATGTTGTTCATGTTTTCTTACCAATTTAAATTCACAGATTTGTTACCCATTTTTTTTATTTTGGTTTTTTTTTTTTCTCCATGTGAAAACATTCAACAAAAAATTAAAGGCTAACAAGATTGGAAATTGGTATTCTATGTTTTCCAGAGCTTATATGCATCTGCAGAGTTGTATGTCATTCTTGGTGCTTTCAAATTTCAATATTTCCTAGAAGAGTATGTTCATTCAAATGCTGAATTATCCTCAGTTCTTCAGGATATTTGCTACAGAGGGAAAACTGCTAAACTAGTCATTGTCAAAGAGAAATGAGTCACTTTTTCTCACTGGAAAATATTCATGAGAGTTCCCATATTCATAAAAAAAAATGATATCACTTTTCTTATGCATTTTTTTCATTTTAATGTAATTTTCCTTTAGCTGGAGAAGTTATGGTAAAGGAATTTCACATTGAATTAGAAAGCTGCTCTAGATATTTTTTATGCCTTCCTTAGCCCGAGAAGAGTTAAAAAAAACATGTTTGCAATATTAAAGTTATACAGCTGCAAGTAGCATTTCTGAAAAGGAGATTTAAAAATATGACTACTTTTGTTTTCGTATGTACAAACATATTCTATATGAGCATAATACATAGTTCTTTTCTTGTTCACAAGTTATAATGTTTAGGCCTCTATGAATATCTTTCATTTGAGAAGGGGAGAAATATCCAGGAATTATGTTACAACCTTCATTCAATCAATAGACTTTTTTTACATAAATCTTGACTTAACAGATTAAGTTACATAAAGTTCTTTATAAATCTTCAAAGATGATGCCCATGGTAGAGAGGATTTGACATGTTGTTCCTGTTTTCTTACCAATTTAAATTCACAAGTTTGTTACCTTTTTTTTTTGGTTTTTTTTTCTCCATGTGAAAACATTCAACAAAAAATTAAAGGCTAACAATATTGCAAATTGGTATTCTATGTTTTCCAGAGCTTATATGCATGTGCATAGTTGTATGTCATTCTTGGTGCTTTCAGATTTCAATTATTTCCTAGAAGAGCATGTTCATTCAAATGCCGAATTATCCTTAGTTCTCCAGGATATTTGCTACAGAGGGAAAGCTGCTAAACTAGTCATTGTGAAGGAGAAATGGAGTCACTTTTCTCACTAGAAAATATTCATGAGAGTTTACATAATTCATAACAAAAATTGAGATCACTTTTCTTATGCATTTTTTCATTTTAATGTAATTTTCCTTTAGCTGGAGAACTTCTAGTAAATGAGTTTCACATTGAATTAGAAAGTTGCTCTAGATAATTTCTATGCCCTCCTTAGCCCGAGAAGAGTTAAAAAAACATGCTTGCAATATTAAAATTATATCGCTGGAAGAAGCATTTTTGAAAAGCATATTTAAAAATATGATTAATTTGACAATATTGTTTTCTTTCCTTTTATACGTACAAACCAACATCCTCTTCTCAACCATTTAATGTATATGGCTTCTTTAGCGTGGAAATATTTCAAAAGAACGTATTTACAATATTGAAGTTATGCAACTTCCAGTAGTGTTTTTGAAAAACAGATTTAACAATATGAATGCTTTTAGAGTAGGGATTTCTTTTTAGTTCAAGACACAACACAACAGGATTTTTTTTTTTTTTTTAATCAACCCATCACTTTTCCTATCGCCAAGTATATTCAACTAACTTTTCTCGGTGCATTTTTTCCCTTTTCTACCATACATTTCCAAACTCTTCGACGTCCTTCTCTTCACCCTTTCAACATGCACGTGTCTGCTCATAAAAAAACACACATGTGCAGCATTTATTAAAAACAAAAACAACCCTTCGCATCACTTCTCTGCTTTCACCTCCACATTTTCTTTGTTGCTTCACTCAGTTTCAACAACATATCAGACTGCACTACACCACCGTGCTGCCACTTCTTCCTCCTCTTGTTAGTTTGCCTCCATTCCGAATTAGCACATCTCCCCTTCGTATTTACTATAGACACCATTCACTTCTTGAAATTAAACTCGTTCAACCTTCAAGATTATTAATTCTGGTTTCTTTCCTTCATCTCTCTTAAATTGGAAATTTATAAATTTTCCTTCCTTTATGTACACATCTTCTTCTTCACTTTCTTGACCTTAATATGTCTATTCGCTTGTAGCACCTTGTTTTAACAAGCCGCCCGCATCACCATGGAGACATCCTTAACTCGCAATGCTCTTTCTTCGCTCCTCGCTAGTGCTACCGACCTGCAACCAACCCTCCAGATCGTTGCACTTGAACAGATAAGTTCTGCTCGGACTACAATGCCTCATTCACTATGATGTCACTTGTTCCTTCTCTTTCTTCCAAATGGGCTTTCCTCTATATTGAACAATATTTCTCTTACTCTTTATTATTGTAGAATGTTGTAACACTAGCCACTTCCTACCAGAATAGACCTTCTCTATTTGCATACTTTAAAATATGCTTCAGGTATACATAGATGATGCTACTACTACAGGCATACATCACATATATAGTACTTTAACAAATTAAATCAGCAACCACCTATTGTTGAATTTTGTGTCCATATACTGCACTTGATTAAATTATATTCCCCTCTTCTAAATTATTACGCTTTAATTATGGCCGTGTATGATTAGTGTTGCATAGTGAAAATTGATGAGAAATTCGAGTGCGTTACATATGTTCAATTAAAGTCAGTGATGTCTTGGGAAAGATCTTTACGATGCACATTGAACAAGAGATTCCTGGTCTACTGAATTACATGCTATCTATTTATATCATATTGGTTATGCATACATATTTAAATCTCAAATTTTATTTTCTTTATATGCTCTCATTTGTCATATGTTTAGCTAAATAATCATTAA
The DNA here is from genome assembly GCA_034641835.2 of Pinus albicaulis. NCBI lineage: Eukaryota > Viridiplantae > Streptophyta > Pinopsida > Pinales > Pinaceae > Pinus > Pinus albicaulis. Next base: position 228,327,367 of record CM076572.1, on the reverse strand, counting down.
CTTTCTTTGCCATATTTTTTAAAATTAATACAAATCTGAGCATGCCTATTGTGTGTTGAAAAAATTTTCCATGAGAATTTATGGATTTATTTATTTAATTTTACAATGGTGAATGAGTTATTTGTTAAAGTAATTTAGGAAAGCCTCAGGATCAAACATATCACCAACAACCCATCAACCATATATACTTGAAACTTGGAACTCAGCTAGGACAGAGACACACAAAGACCATTGTCCTTCTATATTTACTATGGTGTGTTGACTACATAACGGAAACGACAAAGACAAGTTGAAAGTCCACCTATTTCTTGTTCCCCTCAATTATAACAAATGAGTTTGGAGAATGAATAAGCATAAGGGAAAGCAATTTAAGTTTACATTAGAAGCATTTTCATTTGCATTATATTGGATTATAAATCGATTCACAAGCTAAGTTATTGTTTAATTTAAATTAGATTGCTTGTAATTTAAATTATATTGATGGTAATAAAGTTTTAATTTTATTTTTAATTTTAATAATTAGAGTATTTCTATATGTTATTTGAGTAAATTAAATAACTTTGAATTTTATAATAAGGAAAATGATTATTAAATTTGTTGGTTTGAAAAGTTGAAATTTAATTATATAAAGTATTTTTGTTATGGAAATTTGAAATTTTTATTAAGACATAATGATTTAAGAGAAGAACCACAAAGTTATAAAATGAAAGTCATGGAGATGAAATTACCTAAGTTGATTGAAGTTGAGCAAATAACATCAAACATAATATAAAAAAACTCTTAGAATGAATGGCTTATTTCCACGCACGGCTTGCTGGTGGGGTGTATACCGCCACCGTTAGATTTAAACAATTTAAATCTAATCTGCAAGGGGCAGATTCACGACCCATTAATAGCTGATAGTAGTGGAAAATATTGGTTGCCTAGAATGAATGGCTCTGAACTCAATATATATCCTTGAAAATAGCACAAAAATTTATGTTTCATAATTTAAAAGCCAACAATCCATGTAATCAATCAATATCAGATTTTACACCCCATAAGTTCACATTCATCATGTACCCTTACATATAGCACAACATAATTCATGGCTCCTCCTTTCGGCATTCCCTTTCACACCCAGTGCAATTGCAATATACTAGCAATTGCACCATATGTTGCAAAAGAAACGTCGTAAGGCAATAGCATAGGAAAGAGTAGCCTATAAGAAATAAGAAGGAAATAGCATCAGAAAGAGTAGCCTAGAAGAAATAAGATGTTACAGAGAACAAGTGATCGTGAAGGAATGAAAGGAAAATTTACTCTATGGAAGCTAGTCGTGGAGGTTTCAAATATATTGATGATAAAAGTTATCAACCGAGAAATATCATATATTTTTAAATAGGAAATTTGGGTGAAAACATAGATATTGAAATAGGAAATTGAGGGTGAAAATTCTTTGGCAATTAATAATTCAGCACGTAACTCAAATAAGATATTTTAAATACATTCAAGTACAATCTATCTAGCATAGATGTAAATAAAGAGAATTTTTATTAACAAAAATAGAGTTTACTTCAAGTTCATCTACATATCTCAGCGCCAATTGCATGCTTATCAGAAACTGTATATGAAGAACAATAGTCTTGGTATACATAAAGTGAATGTCATTTTAATATGGAGACATTTTTGGAAGGAGATATTGTTCTTTATGTTATGGTTTATTTTCTTAACTCCGAACTTGGTTTATTCTTTCTCTATGTACATAAGAAAAAAAATACAAAGTAAATTCAAAAATTTAAGTTATAGTTTTATATTTCATAATTACAAATATAGTTTCTTATTAAAATATTTTACACATCCTAGGTTATTCTAAATTGATCAAGAGTATAGAATTATTAGGGTGGTGTTCTATGTGCACTAAAATTCCCATGAGGTCCATCACAATGTATGGGGTTCATTGCAACCTTGGATATATTCTGTGAATTTTTTGATTTTTTTCTTGTGGCTACAACTTAGTTTTGGTTTTCACCTACTTATCATGATTCAAAACGTTGTTATCATCTTAGATCCTTATAGCATTATATATATTATGTGAGCTAATGTGATGTTTTTTTTGTCACAATGATTCAAAAATTAGTTATTATACCACAATATTGACTTTCTTGGTGTCTATTTTGTTTATCTTATTAAAATATTTTACACATCCTAGGTTATTCTAAATTGATCAAGAGTATAGAATTATTCGAGTAGTGTTCTATGTGCACTAAAATTCCCATGAGGTCCATCACAATCTATGAGGTTCATTGCAACCTTGGATATATTCTATGAGTTGTGATTTTTTGCTTGTGGCTACAACTTAGTTTTGGTTTTCACCTACTTATCATGATTCAAAACCTTGTTATCATCTTAGATCCTTATAGCATTATATATATTATGTGAGCTAATGTGATGTTTTGTTTGTCACAATGATTCAAAAATGAGTTATCATACCACAATATTGACTTTGTTGTTGTTTTTTTTGTTTATGAACCCCTTTAAAAAACCAGAGGAACATTTGATTTTACAGTGTGATCTCCCCAACATGGGCGGGGGTTTCAAAGATTGGAAAGTAAATTGAGTGGTTATTGTTAGAAATTGCTGTATAAGATGGGAAATTTGAATGGTTTGGTTAGTGTCAATTTTGTAAAACTATAATCTACAATAAGGACTAAGTGGGTTTTTTGTTTTGTAAGTTTTGTTTGGAATTGAAAGTTAAAAAAAAAAATTATAAAAGCTAAAATTATGTAGTGAGAAACATTGTTTAAAATGTCAGAATAAAAAGTTGAGTAAGTTTGACATTATATAATATGAAAATTGTTTATGATTATAAAGTAAAAAACATGTAAGATTTTTTAAGCTAAAATTAGGTAATTAAAGATATGTATATAGTTTTTTTTGAATGGAAGAAAGAGTATGTATGTAGTTACAAACTGTTATGTAGTTACAAACTATTACAATTAAGTAATTAAAGGTAAATTTAGTTTTATTTAAGAAATGTGAAATATGAATAATAAAATAGTTGTAACAAAAATAATATAGAACAAGAAAAACTATGTAAATTTGGATGTATAAAAATTTAGATACATTTTATTAAGTGAAATTTTAAAAGAATAATGGTTATAAACATTAAAAAATAATTTTATTAAATAATTAGTTTAGATCTATATTATTGATGAGAGGGATCAATGAGGTTTTCATATCAAGACATTTGATCCCTCTTGGTTCTTGGTAAATTCAGAGTTAAGCTATTTTAATTTCCCCCTTTAGATAAACCACATTCCACATGAATACCATGAGTCAATACCATGGGTTGTTTTTATAGTTTAGTAAATAATTAGTTTAGATCTATATTCTTGATGAGAGGGATCAATGACATTTTCATATCAAGACATTTGATCCATCTTGGCTCTTGGTAGATCTAGAGTTAGACCATATTAATTCCCCCCTTTAGATAAACCACATTCCACATGAATACCAGGAGTCAATACCATGGGTTGTTTTTATAGTTTAGTATTATTTTTATTTTTTATTTGACCTAGTTAAAATGTTCATTACAATATGTCAATATTCTTATTTAATTTACTTTTATTTTGATTTTTGTGTAATTTGACAAAGTCACCAAAACCTAAATTCAATCACTTATTAAAAAAAAAACTAACATTATAAAAAAATATATATGAAACTTTTACTTGTGAATCTAATGGCCTAAAACATTTCAATCGTCTAACATTTGATCCAATGGCTCAGACATTGACAAAGTGGCACTTAGGTGAGTTGTTTTCAAATAAGAACGTCTTACGACGTAATTACTTTTGTTAAAATATAACTAACTTACGAACCGAAAATGCAATAAACAAATGTTGTGCAGATTGAATAGTGAAAGGCAATAACCAGGATCACATTATTATATGCAAAATATTGGGATCACATTATTATATGCAAAATATTGACCATGAGTTTGATGGGACAAAGGACTCGGGAAATGGGAAAGGGAACACTAGACAATTAGACTTGGAAATTGTGAAACAGAACACCATATCATTATAAAATAAATGTGTATACCTACGTGGATGACAACCTATCTTTCTCTATATTTGTGCAAGATTTGGAAGTAAGTTTCACTGAACTTAGCATAGCAGAGCCTCGGAGTTATTTTCGGCAAAAGGAAGTGGAACCCAATTTGTAAACCCGCACCCACGAGAAGTTGACGCGTGTTGATGGTGGTATTTTGTGCGGGACTAAATTGCGAAATTAAAAGACGTGCACGCTGAGAGATTATGTACGAGGATTTAGTGAGGCGCCAGATGAGTGTTGGAATTTCAAAATAGATTTATTATTTAAAATTAATAATTAATAATTTTTATATATTTTTACTTATTTTTAGAGTTTCAATAAAATTAACAAAAAAATTAGTAAGTTATGCACCGAACTTACTTTGTGGACATGGGTTTCATCCATATTTTTTGGGATTGATCTTTGGTCATCACACAGGTTTTGTGACAGCTTGTATTAGTCTTTGGACTGAATAGTAGTACATACTAGCAGATGATGTAACATGTAACCTATCATAATGAAAAGTTACGAATTTTTTCTCTCTAAAAAAAATATTAACAAAAAAATTAATAATTTAACAAAAATTTTATATATTTTTATTTATTTTTAGAATTTCAATAAAATTAACAAAAACTTAATAATTTAACAAAATTTTTAATTATATTTAATGAACAATTTACCCATCAAATTTCATCCCTCGTTACAACTCATCATCATCACATGTAAGAGAGTCAAATGAAAGTGCTTAATTTTGATCCCGGAGCTATTTAAAACCCAGAGGATCGTTGATCATGTTAAAGAACCGTTGATGAACGAGGAATGAAAATGAATCGTTGAGAAAGAATACCGGATTTGTAAGAGTGGCCGAGTTAATTTTGGGTCGATTTCACTTAGAGTAAAAGGTGGAATTTACGTGTTGATTAGTTTATGGATATGTGTTGTGGAGTTAAAGGTTTATCGTATATATAGTGATAAGTGGAAGGAAAAAGAAATTTCAATATTGGTTAATTTTTAATTTTTTTTGGTGGTCAACAAACTTGGTTACATATGTATTGTAATTTGTTTTTTTCAAATATAAAAAATGGTAAGGCACTGCCAAATTAACAAAAAGAAAAGAAAAGGTTTATTGTATTAAATGAAATGATATTTTAAATTTTACAAGACTAAAAATAGTCTATGGACTATTAGTTTTTTGTTTTTCTTATTTTGCAATTCAGTGATTTTTTTATTTAAATTGATGATGAGCTAGTCCAACATTCTAAGAATTCTCTCGTTGATAAGATAATGCCAAGAAACCAATGCTATGCATCACATTCCAAAATGAAATATTTTTAGTATTCCACTACTTCATAGATGCAAAATATACACTCAATTTTTCACAAACTTCTTTAAGCTTTTTAATAATAACAAAATAATGATAGCTAAAAGCATATCGAATTTATTGGTGAGCACGGATGATAAAACACTAATAATAATCACGAGTTTTTATTATTAAAAATTATATCTTTTTAAATAATATTTAACCCTAATTTTATTAATGACCATATTTTTTATGTCGTAAACAATTTTATGTTTTAAACACTATTTGTTTTATATTTTCCAAAAAATATATTAATAATAAAAAATTATTTATCAATTATTATAAATTATCTAAATATTTAGACATATATTTTATATAAATTAAAAATAAATATTAAAACAATCAAATTTAAATTAGATATCATTTTTGGGATTTAATTATACAATGACTATTTCTATGAGAGGTAATTGTAATTAACTAATTTCTCATGATTTTTGAATAGTTCACTTAGCAATCATTGTATCGATATCTATGACCATTTCCATGAGAAGTAGTAGTAACTAACTATTTTCTCATGATTTTTGAATAGTCCAGTTAGATATCATTTTGGGATTTAATTATACTATGACTATTTCCATGAAAGGTAATTGTAACTAACTAATTTCTCATGATTTTTGAATAGTTCACTTAGCATTCGTTGTATGGTATCTATGACCATTTCCATGAGAAGTAGTAGTAACTAACTAATTTCTCATGATTTTTGAATAAGCCATCACTTATGTAGTTTGCACCAGAGCTTTTCCCCACAATCAAATCCACTTAACTTGTTATCCTATTTATACTCCGAAAACCCCTCATACTTGAATAAAATTTAAAATAAATATAAAATTTGTTTTCCAATTACATACAATTAACAAAAGCAAGTGGCACTGGAAAGTATATCCCATAAGATATAAAACGATGACGAAGGCACCCGCATGTGAAAATTCCATTACCCCTAAAATCCATCTGATCTTCCCCCAAATTGCGACAGTTTAATCCACCATAATTTTAGCCGTCAGAATTTTCAAAAACTTATGTTCAAATCTGTCGTATCACGGCAGCCACAGTCAAATAACAAAGTTAAACTGCACATTAATTAACTACACTAACTAAGTTAAACTGCATATACAAATAAACATTAATTAATTAATTTATTGTGTAGGCATACACTCTCTTGCCTCGGACTTTACAGCCTTAATGAAGGTGGCACAAATTGACATTGCATACTAATAAACATTAATTAATTTTGTACGCATACCTCAGGCTTTCATCATTGACATTATAATCTTAAAAAAAATAAACTTTTTGTAATTGACATTGCATACTGATAAACATTACTGCCTCAGGCTTCATCATTTACATTATTATCTAAGAAAAAATATTTTTTTTTAATTAAAGTGAATTCTCATAGTAGATTGAATTAGTGATTTCTCATGAAGAAGTGTCTTAACAAAATATTTATTATTATTAATATAAAACACTATAAACTATTTACACCAAAATTATATTTACATAATTATCACTTAATAAAATAAAATAACAAAACTACATTATTTACATGAAATTTTATTTATATTATTATCACTAGATAGAAATAGTATTATCCCATTTATTTTTAAAATGCAGAAAGTACATTTTCCATTCTTTTCTTCAGTCAGCATAACCAAAAATTTAAATCTAAACAGTATATATCTAACCACATTTAATATCCTATAACCTAGAAAATAATTCCCAGAAGACGGCAATGAAGTCGGTTCTTTTTGGAGAAGTAATCATATCTACAACCCACAATCACCAGGCAAAGGGTACTGACAATATGTTTGATTTTTGATACAGAGGAAGAGGCGCTCGTAAGCCAAGCCCATCTTGGTGGAACTGAAAATGGCCAATCCATATGACCTACATGCTTCGCCTTTTCTCTTCATTTCCTCTCTCCCATCCTCTACCACTCGCCGAAGAGCCTCGACCAATGAAGCCACGCTGGGTGAAAAAGTGTAACCGAACTCCTCTTTAACAATGACGCTCCCTCTGATGCTCGGCAAGTTCGTTGCCAGCAAAGGCTTTCCGCAGAGAATAGCTTCCAGGTTAATCTGATCCAGCCCCTGAAAACGCATCGTCGGATTTAGAAATATGTCCAATGAATTATAAAAGGCAACCAGATCCGAAGTGCTGAGAGAACCCAGCACCTTCACTCTGGGCTCCAATTCCCTGTAGCGTTGCTCCGATGGCCCGCTCCCTGCGACCACGAGATAAACCCCTTCGTACTTCTTCGAAATTTCCACAAACGCCTCGAACAGAATTGGGTGCCCCTTGTCCTTCACAAGCCTTCCCGCCACCCCCATGACCACGCTCACATTGAGAGGGACACCAATTTGGGCTCTAAACTGAGCACCGATGGCGTGGTCCGGCCAGAACTTAGCCTCGTCCACGCCGTTCAAAATAACGTGTACATTCCGAGGAGGCAACTGATAGATGCTCCGCAGGACCTCGCCCGTGTAATCACTCGTGGCCACATGGTGCTCATATTTGCCGAAAAACCGTATCTCGTTGCTCAACCCAAGCGCCCGCCCACTCACCCGAGCCCTGAACTGCTCAGACCGTGGCTCACCCAGGGTCTTGGCGAGGTCCTGGAATATGTCGGAGTGCAGCGCCTCGTACTGGATTCCATGCCACGATGCCGCTACGTTGCTTAGTCCCTCGGCTACCCCGTGAGCAACGCCCACGCTCTCGGAGTGCCAACGTCGAAGCGCCGAGTCGCGTTGTGTGCCACGAACATTTCCCAGGCCCTGCAGAAATCAAAGTTGCCCACGGACTTTTTCACCAGATGAATTCTCAGCCCGGGCTCCTCTAGCTTTCGGGTATTCTCACTAATTCCATCCGCAGGGGCGCTGTAAACATATGTTTCGTGGCCTCGGGCAGCCAGTGCCCTGTGCAGTGTCAATGCGTGGCGCTCCATCCCCCCGGGTTCGATTCTCACCGGCCACTTCTTGACGAACAGAGCCAGCCTCAGCTTCTCTAGCGGGTTCGCAGCGCCGTAACGTAGCCTGTTCCATGAGCCTTTCAGGTTTCGTAGATCGCCTGACCATTGTCCGCAATCTGTTCCTCTGTTCGCTTCAACTTTATGTAATTTTTCTAGTGGGCATCTGCAGATGAGGAGGGTGTATAGAAGAAAAAATAGGGAGATTGCTGGAATAATGGGCCAACAGAGTTTCTTGTGGTGAGCAGACTGTTTCGATCTAGTGCCCTGATCGATAAGATATTTTGCGTTTCTTGTTCCTTTTTTTCAGGAGAAAAAAACACTGATTTATATTAAAATATAAAACAGTACATATGCAACATGTAATCTCAGCTGATAAATGAGTCTCAGCGAGAAGGACATCATGTAGCCCATATAGATGCTGCTCATGAAGTGAGGCAGTGAAAGAAAAGTGGGCATCCCCATAACCAGGGACAGATCAGTCCCGATACTTATAAACATATACATGGACAAAACAAAATTGGAGATTACAAATAATGAGACTTATACATATTATCTCCATGATAAGATTCATAGATAAGGAAAAGCTGCATGAATAGGATCTGTTATCTTTCTGGCTCGAATGGAGAGTCTAGAGAATAGACAGTGGCATTGGTTGATAACATTGAGGATTTTAGAGCCCATTAGAAATAGCAGAAGCTGTAAGGTCCATTCAGATCCACCATTATAGAAGTAATCTCAGTCGCTTGCTATATGAATCTCGCTCGCTTGATAGAAATGGAAAATTCACTCCTGAAAAAGAAAAGCTGGCTGGCCTGACTAATAAAAAAACCCCTCTCGCTTGATAGTCCATGTAGGGAGATGCACATGATGAACCTGACCCAAAAACGCGCTCGCCTGTAAAGTCATGTAAACACGCTCGCTTGATAGCTGTTTGAAATACCCGCTCGCCCGATCTATCCATCTGTAGTTGAGTGCAACCTGTGTAAAAAATAAAAAGGCCCGCCAACTCATAATTTCATCCAGCTCGCCCGATAAAATCATAATTGGCCCGCACAGAACATATATATCAGACTCGCATGAGATATTTCAAATTCCGGCTCGCTTGGAGATGACGTATAATGATAATAAGCCGCAGACATCCAATAACATCATAACCAGATAAACATTAGTCAAAAACGAAATGATCTAGCACTCCCGATGCATCCCGAACTAGGAAAAGATATCGAATAGGAAATATAAGATACTAGTATGCCAAAAAAGCCGAAAAATCCCACCATCTATGGAATTTGAATATGGTTTTGCCAGATAGGGAGACCATCTCTAAAATGTGTAACAAACATAATCCCATATTCAGAAACAATCCCTTTCCTGGAGAGCCCATCAGCCCTGGTGTTGATCTCTCGGTAGATGTGGGTGATGGGAGGCCTGTTTAATAGAATCCATAATCTACGAGTCCTCAGAACCCATCCAGAAAAATCCAGGCAATTCATAGCCATAGCATTAGTAATCCAACCTATAACCACCTGAGAGTCACCATATACATGCGCATTCTGCAGTTGAGAATTTTTGGCTGCCAGAAGAGCACCCCATAGAGCGATGATTTCTGCTTTGTTATTAGTGCCCATGCCCCCGTTCCAGTATATGACAATTCTTTCCCTTTGCGAGAGCTTAATCCAAGCTCCACATCCCATAACACCATCAGCACATGCACCATCGAAATATATAGCAGGAATGTCCATATCATGAGGCCTCAGACGATAAGAAAAGTCCACCGTAGCCATTTGTGGAGAAGGCCGGTCTTCGATCCACCTGTTAATAGCAGCAAAGATCCTAGGAATCTGGAAAGGAACGTTTTGGAAGACCAGTTTGTTTCTCCTTAACCAAACCTCCCAGATGAGGAAAAAAGGGAGGGATCTGTATTTACCACTCAATTTATCCCACTCTAGTGTAGATGATATAAAATCTTCAGGATACCATCCAGGACCCATATGATGGGAGGAGAAAAGTCCCCATAGATTTTTAATAGCAGGGCATAAGAAAAATAAATGGCCAATGGTTTCCTCATCCGCACCACAAATGCAGCATCGAAATGGGCCACAGAAACCCCTCTTGATAAGGTTCTCCCCGGTGAGAATCTTACCCCTCCACACTAACCATCCAAAAAGAACGATCTTAGTGGGAATTCTTCTCCGCCAGAATGGTAGGAATGTATTAGAAATCTGTCCAGAATAAGATGATGAGTTTATCGATCTGTATATATCCTTAACAATGAGCCCCCCCCTCGATCATAGGCCCATCCCAAATAATTGAGTCCACACCAGCACCCTAACAAAATCCAGCAGCACGAAAAGATTCTCGCAGCCTGTCCCATTCGACCGCCAACCTCCCATACAAACCCAATTGATCAGCCGATTTGAAAACAGGGGCGTCAAAAGACCATTCCCTTATAGTCTGAGCAAGGAAGTGAAAACCGCCGCGAGCCAAACAGAATTGCAGGTCCTGTTGAGCTGATCAATCCCTTGGACGCCATGGGTACTGAATTTAGTGTTCTCTCACAGTGAAGGACAAGGGTTGTGGGATGGGCGACAGGGGCCGAATTTGTCAATTTAGTATCGAGAATGTGGAGTAGATATTGTGAACCAGCACAAGGTCTGTTAGAGAGAGGTACTAAATGAACGTAGTGGAATAAGGTGTTATTTGTCTGAGAGAGGTACTAAATGAAAGTTGTGGAATAAGGTGTTATTTGTCCCTTTAGATGTGGTTAAATCTAGGGTGTTTCCTTAGGTGTTATAGGTGTTATTTGTCCGAGAGAGGTACTAAATGAAAGTTGTGGAATAAGGTGTTATTTGTTCCTTTGGATGTGGTTAAATCTAGGGTGTTCTTTGGATGTGGTTAAATCTAAATCTAGGGTGTTCTTCATATCTGAAGTAGTTTTTTTTAATTAAATTTCTTAAAATCTGATAATATAATTTCAAGATGTTTTGTTGTTTAAAATACATTTTCGAATGCATAAATTGATTCAGCATTTTGAAATTTTTTTTACCTCTGGTACAATAGGATTATACAGATTAAACAATTTGAACTCAAGTTTTAAAAAATCGATGTCTAATTTTAATTAAAAATATTTAAAATAACTAGGATTATATAGATTAAACAATTTAAACTTAAGTTTTTAAAAATCCATGTCTGGTTTTAATTATAAATATTTAAAATAACTAGAAAAATGGTTTTGAAAAAGTCATTTGGTCCATAAGTTAGACGGTGCCCATATATACACACTCAAATAAATTTATCGCCTATATATATAATTCAAGGTAATGAGATGTTCTTTTTGCAAGCAATAGTGTAAGTATATTCATCTCTCTCAAAATAAAAATAAAATATTCTCTAAATAAATAAATAAAAACAATGCTAGCAATAATAAAAAATTATATATATATATATATATATATATATATATATATATATATATATATATATATATATATAATTAGTTGTCCATATGACTTAATATAATTTCATGGAAAGTAATTAGAAATTAAAAAAATATGTAGGTAAGATGTTTAAATCTTATACTTTTTCAAAATATTTTAACACATCATATCAACTTCATATATATTTATATATATATAAAAAAGATTAAAAGAAAATATTTTAAACCGTTATATAGAATAAAATATCCAATGTGAATTATGAGTAAAATATTTTAATATTAATTAATATTGACATATATTTAAAAATATATTAATAATAAAAAAAATCAGTAAACATGTTATGTAGTCTCTATAATATTCAAAAATACAATTTAAACAATAAAAAATTACATATTATTTTTTTGAGCTTTAAAATAAGTCTCCACATAAAAAAATGTCATCCCTCTCAACTCATGTTAGATTTGTATTTCAAATAGATCTATATTTGTAACAAACCTCTTACGTGAATTCATATGGTAAATAATTATTACGTTACTAAAGATTCGGTTTAATGTAGAACCAATTCTTGATAACGACCTGGGTAGTCTTTATTTACTTAGGGAAAGAAGTAGTTGGGAGTGCCGGAAAACCGACTCCACTCCTCTAGTTCTTGGAAGGAGATTGCTCCATCGATATACCAAAAATATTTTTACGGAGCCCTTGGTTGGTTAGAGTGCGTAGGTTTGAGTGAGACTTAGCCCCGCTTCTAAACCATGGTTGGTCGAAAATCTGTTAGTGTTTCAACTGAGACCAGAAATGATTGTTTCCTGAAACATGGCTTTGGCTCGTGTGGTTCGTGTGAATATCGTACAACGTGCATGTGAATGAGATGGAACTTTATGAGATAAGTAATGTTTTCTTATTTTCTAGTGATTATTTTCTTCAAAATAATTTCCATGTTTACTTGTTGATGTGCACAACTAGATTTTACTTAATCTACTATGATATATATGATTGTAGAGAGGTTTTTTTGTACCTGGTGCACAAGCCATATTTTACTTAACATCTACTATGTTATATTTCTTGAAAAAGAATATATGGAAACCTTGCACAAGAAGACAAAGAAATCATGAAAACACTAGATATTGGACAATTTTTTTGGAAAGTACATGCATTCTAATAGTTTTTCTTTTGAGAAACGAGAACATGTATTTGCACGAATGAAAACAATAGTTAAAAGTTAGAGTTCTCGACAATAGTTAAAAGTCAGAGTTCTTGGAAAAGAAGTGATAATAAATCCAATATTATTTTCTTGAAGATGAATGTAGATTAAAGAGGGTAACCCTTGAAATATTTTGATGTGAGATGAAGAAGAAAAGAGAAGTTTTCTCATATTAATATTCTTGGAAGAGTTTTTATGAATCTGTATGCATACATTAACCATGTTGTGAATAAGTATATATAGTTTATTATGGTGTTGTTAAATATTTATTACTTAACAAATCCATGAATAGATCACCATGGTGTTTTTAAATATTAGTTATATAATAAATCCATGGATAGTTTACCATGGTGTTCGTAAAGTTTAGTTATTGAATAAATCCATGGATAAAGGAACTATTCAATTATATTCCTTAGAAGAATAAACTGTGTGATTACTTCTATGGTATCATGACTATGATGTTAATTTCTTTTGGAATAAGATCATGCATAGGCATGCAATATTTGTATTAGATTTCATTGGAAAGAATATACATTTGTTTTGGTTAATTGATATACATGTATGGGTAATGTTGGGATAACATTTGGAGAATAAGACACGTTTTATGTTATAATTCCTGGAAATATGTGTTTGCATGTTCTCTGGTATTAATTACTTCTTTGGAAAGACTTGTGAAGGAAGCTATGTGCTTCGTTGTGTAAGCACTCCTTTGGGGAGACTCTTTTGGAATCTATATGAATTTGCATGGGAGCAACATTTGATATGTTAGCTTGCATTCCATGCTCTAAAAGTAATAACCTAAGGGTTAGCTATTTTGATTAAAATCTATATAAATCACATGCACAAATATCGTAATTGATGTATCAGGTTATTTTAAAGAAATGATGGGGAGTTGTAGCTATTTTCTTGTAGGAATGTGTGCTTATGCGAGGGAAACATTAGTTAATGTGATTACTTATAACTAGCACATATGTACTATGTGTTGTTAAAGAGAGAATGTCAAGGTATTTTACTTTCATGTCATGAATATACAAGAGTAGATGGAGAAGCCTCTCTAGTATAGATATATAAAATAGTTGATTAATAATTTATGAATATTGACATCAATGTATGTTGAAGGCATCATTAACAGGGAATGATGGTGATACGTATGAAGGAAATAGTATGCTTAACCTGGTGGTAGGTAAATGATTATGGTTCATGCAAATGAGTGCGAATTACCGGATGATCCAGTGTACGATGGACCATTGTAGGTACATCCATGCCATCAAGATATGAAGATATGAAGACCAAAGGGTAAACACTATCATATTTATTTGTAATGGCTTTAAGCTAGATATTTGTGTATTTCCTTGTAAGATTTATAAACGATGGTTAGGGGATGGTCTCCTTTAAAAGCCATTGAGTGAGGGCTGATCACCCTCACGAGCGTTTAATAATAAAATTAAACGTTTGCTGGTTTTCACCCTACGGGGTTTCCAGGGTATATTGGTGTTCAATGATGTGATTGATTATTGTGTCAAGATGATGATGTTGATTCATTTCTTGTTGTGATGTTCCATAATGCCAAGTAGGTGATGACTACATAAATACTGAAATAAGTGGAAGGTTACATCATACAATATTATGTTAATGTATTGTAATGGAAGTTGTTAATGGTTAAGGAGCTTACTATTCTTGTTCTAAAAGTTACACTATGAATTGGTAAACATTCTATGTAATGATGAGTAAAAAATATATAATAGTGAATGGATAATTACCCATGAGCAATTGTATAAAAAAATTTAACTCCTTACATTTCTATGTGAAGTTAACGACGTATGTTACAAGTGGTATCAGAGCTAAAGGTTGCAGCACTGGCGCCTTTGGGATTTGTTAAGCGGAAAGAAATTGAGAGATCCAAGATGAAGTGCGCATATGTGAAGGAATGCATCGCATCTCTAATCCAGGTTGAATAAAGAGTTTCAAGAGATAAGTATTATTATCTTTATTTTCCTGAAACAATAGTTATTGCATTTATGGAAAATAAAATGCGTACAAAGTAAATAGCAATGAAGTTAGAGTTCCTTTAAAAATGATATATCTTTTCCATGTACGTAAAGACAAACTTACAATGTAAGTTCTTGAAAAGATTTCTATTATGTTAATGTTTTAGAAAATTTATATTATTCCTAGAGATATACCATGGTAAAAGACCAAACTACTATGCTAGTTTTGCTGAGAAAAACCCATGTGAGTTCTGCAAAGATTACTAGTATGTATCTTGAAAGGTGTGAGCAGTAGTAAAACATAAATAAGTAAACTTGCTTGCCTTTATATATATCTTATTTAAGAAAATATAGGAAGCTTGTTTTTTTTTAAAAGGGATTTCGTATCGGTGTGTTAAATGATAAGGAATCCAAGTTCTTTTCTTGAAAATAAATATAGGCTAAAGAGAATAACCTCTTGAATATACTACATTGCTAGATGAATTACACGTACAGAAACTAAAGTAATGTTTTGGTTCCCTTGAAATATATACATGGCTAATGTGGGTATAATATTTCGAGAATAAGGCATGTAGTCTTATGTTTTATTCCATTATTTTTATGGAAAATAAAACCATGTTTGCATGCCTATTATGTTATATGTCCTCGAAGAGGAATCATGAGTTGCCTACTCGATTATGTTAAGTACTCTGTTGGGAAATTAAGATTAGAATCTTTATGCATTGTATGCATAGGAACAACAACCAATATGTTAGTTTTATTATATTTGCATGCTCCAAAGGAAAAATCTGAAGTGGTGGGTCTTTTGTAAAAGTTTAAGTAAAGTGAATGCACATTGTGTCATTTTCCATTAAAGGAATTTTTGAATAGATATAGTGATTTGTCTTGTACGAATGTGTGTGTGTGTGAAAAATGTCATAATAATGGGAGAGTTATTTGACATAAATTGATAATTACTTACTCACACTAATGTAGAGATGTTAGAAGAAAGCATGTTGTGACATTGTATTCACATCTCATATATGCACATGAATAGGTGTTAAAGGATCACTCAAAGATTGATTATTTATTGATTAAGGCTTTATCTAATCATGTTATAAAATCTTGTCGATGTTGGTAAAAGAAAACATTGTTGTAGAGGAGAAATGTGAATTTCCTGATGGGGATGAGTACTGCAGTAGGGAGAGAAGTTCTTCAAATGAAATAAAGATAAGTATTTTATTTTATTTTAAGAAGTCTATGCATATGCATGTTGATTTCCTTTAAAAATGAATTTTTATATACATGGCATTGCATGAGATTAGCTTCCATTTAAGAGAATTCTTTAAAAAGTACATGCTATTATAATATACATTTTTCTGCATAAGAATATGCATATGAGATTAATATGTGTATTATGCTTTATTTCTTTAGGAAAGAAAGTATAAAAAGCATGAAATACAAATAGTTACCTTTCATTTGAGTTTGAAAAGAAGTAATTGTTTTTGCACGCAATAAAATTTCTAAAGTTACCATGCACTACTTTAAAAGATGAATGTGTATAGTGATGATGTGTGAAACTAATGCATGAATGCAAAAGATGAGGAAATTCCTTATATAATATGATAGAGTGTTAATATTAAATTGAATAAAACCTCTTAATGGGTCAAGTTGTGAGACTTAACTAAATGACTAGTTGACTGACTAGTTTTTGCATGAGTCGTCATGAATGCATTAAGATTATTAGTGGCATGGAATGACTAGTTTTAGAGTGACTCGTATCATGGATGCATTAAAATTATTAATAGCATTGAATGAATAACTAATGAAAGTTATATGCACAAATCGATTTTGACTAAAGCTAATTGAAAGTTGTGAACAAGTGATTATGATAATTACTTCGTGTGCCAGTTTGTTGGAACAGAACATTATGGGAATTGGAAATGTTTGCACTCATACCCTAATCATTATTGACACATACACATTAATGAATATTTGTATATACTTTTATGCATGACGACATTGTATGCATGACAACATTTTATGTAGGAACTTAAAATGATTGCGTAAGATAATATGTGCTTGAGAAATGCATATTTACGATTAGCATTGTTTCTTATAGTAAGCATGGGTAGCTTAATGGAAACAGAAAATTTGTGAAAATAAAACATCGCAAACATTGCAATGTGAATTACAACAGTAAATGTTAAAGTATCATGTTTTCAATGTGCATGATTTTGTTAATTCGGAAATTATAATGTACAACACATGTATGTTACTTCCAGGGGGGAAGTTGTGACAGCTTCATTAAAGTTAACTATTATTAACTAGTTAAAGACAATTTGTTTAATTTTCTTTTATCTGGCAAGAAAAAAACTTAAATCATCAGTATTGATAAAGCAAATTATCTAATTTGCTGAAATTAATTAATGAAAAGAAATTTTTTTAAGCTAATGGTAAAAATGTTTCCAAGAATAGGAGGTGGTTGGGGACAGTTGGAAAGACAGTCACCTACTCCTCTGAGGATAACGCTGAATCCCAGAGAAGGAGTAGGGGTTCTGTGAATTTGGTAAAGGGGAAGTATTTTCTAGAGTTGGTTGGGACCAGTTGAAAATAACTTTCAGCAGCCCTTGTAAAGCCAGAATATCTGAGTGTGACTGGATTGGCCATCCAGAGGTCACATCAGAAAAATCCACTGTTAACCCGTGGCACCGTCCAGATTCTGGAGCTAGGGGCAAGTGGAGGACGTAATAGCCTCCCTTGATGGTTGGGAGGACCACAACTTGAAAGAATAATTTTCCAGATAAGTATACAAACTTTTTAGTGTGCTGTGCTCTTTTGAATTAATATGGAAAGAATGACTGTCTGGATGTGAAAATGACTCGAATTGGTTGTAGAAACCAACTCCCATGGGTTAGGAGAAGCATTTTGTTTACCATTGTGGTTTTTATAACGGAACAAGTTAAGTAAAAGTTATGTGTTATATCAAAATGAATTTTTATATGTATTGTGTAAATATCTTATGTAGATATTAAGAGAAAATGAGCTTAGCGCTCAGAAAATGAATTATTGAATGTATAAGTTCATTTATTTACTAATTTGTTTGAATGTCTTAGCAGAGGCTAGGATATGCCCATGGTGCATGGATTGACCATTGGTATGATCAGAGAGCTAGGTGCTCTCTGAGTACTTTTGAAGTACTGTGTGGATGTCTTTAGCAGGAGCTAAGACAATGTGCACATGATGCATTGATGAAAGGGTTGGTTCTCTTTGAGTACTTGTGGAAGCAATTTGATTAAAACATCTCTTGATATTGCAAAAATGTTTGATAGTTGCAAGTATTTTCATTTTATTGAAACTATGTGACTAATGTGATTGAATTGTTAGTCATACATTACAGGCTCTTTCCATGGAGTGTTGATGGGTTGTTCAACCATTCTCAGGGAGATTGCGTAAAAGCCATCATTGCATCCAATAGTAATTGGTAAATAATGGTAAGTTCATATAGAGATTTTTCTATATTTTTTTGAATTGAATAAGGGATAAGTAGTAAAAAATGGAAATGAAATATTATTTGTGCTATACATGCTTATGACTACGGATAAAAACAATATTGTCTCAATTAATGGTATTTAATGAAACAAAAGTGTTTCATTGTGAAGGGGAATGACCCCCTTTGGGTTGTTTATATCATTATATCATGAGTATAAGTTTAAGTTTCAGTGAGAGAAGCACACTGAGGACAGTGTTCTCTTCAAGGGGGGGAGTATGTAACAGACCTCTTACGTGAATTCACATGGTAAATAATTATTACGTTACTATATTTTAACTGTTTTATAAAGATTCGGTTTAATGTAGAACCAATTCTTGATAACGACCTGGGTAGTCTTTATTTACTTAGGGAAAGGCGTAGTTGGGAGCGGGGGAAAACCGACTCGACTCCTCTAGTTCTTGGAAGGAGATTCCTCCATCGATATACCAAAAATATTTTTACGGAGCCCTTGGTTGGTTTGAGTGCGTAGGTTTGAGTGAGACTTAGCCCTGCTTCTAATCCGTGGTTGGTCGAAAATCTGTTAGTGTTTCAACCGAGACCAGAAATGATTGTTGCCTGAAACATGGCTTTGGCTCGTGTGGTTCGTGTGAATATCGTACAGCTTGCATGTGAACTGCTTTCTTTGTGTCGAGAATCAACTAACGACATGGGGAGATGGAACTTTATGAGATAAGTAATGTTTTCTTATTTTCTGGTGATTATTTTCTTCAAAATAATTTCCATGTTTACTTGTTGATGTGCACAACTAGATTTTACTTAATCTACTATGA